>JAUUDZ010458259.1:0-12325 GCA_032361705.1 Panulirus versicolor | reverse complement strand
CTCTGACAGCACGTTGATACTGGTATATCACATCATTCCAATTCACTCTATTCCTTGCATGCCTCTCACCCTCCTGTATGTCCTGGCCCCGATTGCTCAAAATCTTTTTCACTACATCCTTCCACCTCCAATTTGATCTCCAGCTTCTCCTTATTCCCTCCCCTGTGAGCATGAGTGGATGGCTCTTTCTTCATCTGTTTCCTGGTGCTACCTCACAAAAGCAGGAAACAGCAATCAAGTATAACAATAATAAAAATAGTCTACATATTTACACTATTTGCACTAAAATAGTGTTTACCTATGCTTAATTTATAGAAAAGATATATTTGCTAGAATAAGCATTTTACATTTGTGTTTGTTATGCAAGACAAAAAACTTACTCAGAGTTTACAAATGCATGATCTCTTATTGTGGTGATGACATCAAGGAAGCATATCTTGGACGTTAGTGTGTGGCCATGAAAGATGATAGGCATTCCATCTGGTCCATCCCAGCAATCCAATTCAATGCAACGACAACCTTGACGAAGGACACGGGCATAAGCTTCCGGAGATGATTCACTGATCAGCTGATCTCCTGTTAAGTACCTGTCAGATTATAAATCTCTAAATCCTTATCCACACTAAATGGACATTTTCCCTGAAATCTGTTCTGATTATACCTTATCAAGTACATAAAAAATGTAGGAACTCATACTCTTGGTGTATAAATATGTAATAATCACTACAATGAAAGTCAAGAACTAGAATAAAAAATACAAGGAAAAGTCTGCAATAATCACACATGATTCTTCTTTAATTCTGGGATTATATGAAGGTATAAACTGACAATTGTTGTTAGTTCTTATTCTTTTAAATTGCTTACCAAACTGATGTTCATCAATATTCTGCCCATTATTTCAACAACTAAAGTTCATCATTGTCCTGCTTTACATCTGAACAATAACTGACATTCATCATTCACAATTACCTAAAAACCCATCTTTTGAATATCCTCACTAATACAATGGCTCTCATGGGACTCATTTTAGCATAATGTCTAACAAATGAACATTGTTTTTCATATTGCAATGGTAACCAGCAGAGTCTAACATTATAGCCAAAGAAACTTTTGTGATCTGCTATTTCACAGTATTATAATCTTATGGGCAAAGGGGGCAATGAAAATCTATGGCTTCTATTCTAACCATAACCATGAATCTATTAAAGTTAGAGATTTTATCTATTTGCAAATGATGGTAACAAACATTAACCCAAATCAAGACTTTCATGCTAAAGTAATGGGGATGGGGAGAGGGGTAGAATGTAAAGAGGCCCCTGAGTGACATAAACTGTTGATATTTAGCCTTAATGAGCCAAATTCTGTGAGTCTAATAAGGCTTAGGAGTGGAAGCTTTCCACGTTCAGCTTAATGCCATGAGTGTATCAACGTCAGGGAATCAATTTCTTTTTAAGGAAACCCAATTTCTAAGAGAGTCACTAGGGAAGTGAACAAGTACAGCTAAGTTACTACATAAAAGTGCATCTCTTACTCGACAAATGGGAGCAGTTTTAGAGTTACCAAAATGGCAACACACGCTGTCAGTTAAAGATCTAAAAATGTTTCAATACTGAGGTTATTTTTTGTTAGTAAGTTTCATTAGTGTTACTAGTATTACTTTGGAAAATCATTTTAAGATCTCTAGCACTGCCTGATTCAAGAATTTACACCTGCTCACTTCTCCATCAAAATATATACCATACAGACAGACATAAAACACTACAGTCTCCAAACTTTCACTAAAATCTATTCACTAAACTTTCCCCAGCTACTGGGACATGAACTCTCCTTGAAGTTGGAGAGGAGCTACACTTACGTATTGTGTGACGAAGCAATCCAATAGTGTGATAAAGGTCTGGTCATGTTTTGGTTAACCATATTGTGACGTTTATCCCACAGCTCATTTGACTTGGAGAACAGGTACTGCACGAACTGCAAAATAAACGACTTTCAACAAAAAGTTTCTCTATGAAAAATTTCTTTCTGTATGTGAATAAAGTGTGAACCACAAAAATACACTTCTTTAATCTGTTAAAGTGACAGGCAACAAAGGTCCCATAACACAGAAAGTAAAATCGTCCAACAGCTGTTACTTTCTCAAAAATCAGACACCAATTGCTAGCCACATCTTAACTCATGAATCAAAACAAAATTCCAAAATTTGTTAGGATGGCATCTAATACAAAGTGACAATACATACAGCTATAAGCAACATGTTAACCTTTTCAGGTATGCATGCCAATCATAAAAATATAAAAAGTGATACGTGACATTAGGAGATTGGCAACTAAGTCTCAACAAATATTATAATAATCTCCCAAAGTCAGAAACCAACTCCTGTGGTTTCTTACTAGAATCTGCCACCAAAGCAATATCATCAGCAAACAAAAACTGTAAGCTTTCTTAAGATCCATAAACACAACATACAAATCCTTCTGTGTCTCTACGTATTTCTCACACAAATATCCTTTAAGGCAAAAAACTTGATCAACAAATCCTCTATAATTCCAAAAACCACACTTTTCTTTCCAAATCCGACAATCTGTACTTGTCCTCACCCTTTCAATCGCCACTTTCCTATACTCATAAACAAATTTATACCTCTGTAATTCTAACACTCACCATTGTTCCCCTTGCCTTTATACAATGGAACTATACAATCCTCAGGCACCTCCTCATGATTCATACATGTACTGAAAATCCTAAGTAACTCATCAGAAACACAGTCAGCCCCTTTCTTAGGAATTTCAACTGCAATACAATCCACTGCAGCCACCCTGTCAACTTTCATCTCATGCAAGGCTTTCACCACCTCTTCTCTTATCTTACCATTCTACACTCACACTCTCCTGGTATCTCTTCACACAAGCCTCTTTTCCAAGCTCACTTACTTTCAGCACCTTTTACTCAACCATATCATTTTCTCACTTTTGAAAACCTCTGAAGTCTTCACCCTAGCCTCTGCCAGTTACTGATCACACATATCTTACCAGCTAACCCTCTCAGCACATTCACATCCAAGAGTCTCTCTTTTCCATGCCCATCAGTTAGTACATAATCCATCATCAATACCCTATCTCTCACAACAAAACTGTTAACATGCTCACTCAGCTCCTCCAAAGACACTTGAGTTCTCTTCATCAGATTTCTTGTGGCCAGGTGTGTGAGCACAATAATCACCCATCTCATTATCATAAGTGTTAGAATTATCAATAGTGTCATTATCATCATCATTAATTTTTTCCTTACATATTTGCCATTTCCTGAGTTAGCGAGGTTGCATCAAGAACAGATGACTGAGCCCTAGAGGGAAAAATCCTTTCTTGGCCCCCTTCTCAGTTCTTTCTTTTGGAAAAGTAAAACCAAAGGGGACAATTTCCAGCCCCTTGCTCCCACCCCTTTTAGTTGCCTTCTACAGCACAGGGAATACTCAGGAAGTATTCTTTCTTCCCTATCCCTTGGATAATATAATATATGAAATAATCCTAAAACCCCTTCTCAAAGGGTTCCTACAGCTTCACTGTTGCACTAAATTCAGTAGTAAAGAGATGAAGAAATCCTTTGACGTGAGAAGTTCTTCAGTGAGATTGTACTCAGATGATACAAGCAAAAGAACAAGCAGGTGGAGTCATGTAATGCTAGGTAGTGAGGAATGTGGAAATATATATCTCACAACATAATGAGAGAAGGGAATGTTAGGACAAAACTTAAACTGCATGAATAAGTAAACTATGTAAGGCATTAACACTTACCTCTTCCAACAAAAAGTACGGTTCTTTAACATCCCTCAGGTGGTCCCGCACAAAGTTTTTGATGATGCTATCAGCTGCATATTCTGTTTCTTTCTGCTCCTCCACTAAGAATAACTGGAATTCTTGAAGACTCAACACTATACCATCAGTACTATATTTTTTCAGTAGTGAGAGACCACTGCCATCATTTGCAGTGAACATTGTTCTCTGCAACATTACACTAAGTAAGACTCATAGGTAGGTAGTAGTTGGCAGGCAGCCACTGAACAGGGGATTATATTGCTGGTACTATCAGCTTGTGTATTGGGAGGATTATTGACAGCTGCATAGTGGGTCAGCACTTAAGTGGTTGTCAAGCTGGACTCCTTTGACTTAGGTAGCTGTCTTTTCTTTTTGCGTCACCCACAAATGGATTACCGGCATGTCCAAACCAAACACTCTTTTTCACACATAACAATTGACAACACTCAGCTTCCACAGCTCACCTTTATAACTCTACATTTTCCTACAGTGAGAGCTATATGCTCGCCCTGCCTTTTGGTAAAGTAGTAGAAGTAATAGGTGCGAACATTAGACAGAAGCACTGGATAGAAACAGTATGTAGTAACAGGTAAGAACATTAGGTAAAGGAGCAGCTTGAAACATCAGCACGAACAATAGGTAGATGTATTAGGCGGAAGCTGGTAGGAACATTAGGTAGGAGCCTCTGAAGACAATTCATTAGAGTTGCCCTCTGCCAGTGGCCTATTAAGAGTGACGCACTAAAAGCCAAGAAGCAGCACAAGAGTTCACCAATTATGGAAACTCTTTTGCCATGGTCACACCTCTGAGGGAGTTCCTGTAAGGAACAGACATCAGATATATAGACATATAGATTGCAAGACTCATAGTGGCTTATTTCTTCAAGTTCACTAGATTTCCTCTTACACAGCAATGAAATAAATAAAAAAATAGAGTGAAGGAGATATGAGAGGTGTACAAGCTATACTTACAGGGTAGGAGCGCGAGTGATTTAGAGAACATAAAAAAGTGCCAGGAGATCAAGAGAAAGGCACAGGGGCTGTAAAAGAGGGCAAATGAGGGGTAGAGTAAGTGAGTATCAGTAACTTTCAGGGAGAATAAGATGTTTTGAACAGAACTGTGTGTACGAAAAACAAGATAACAAATGGGAACATCAGTGAAGGGGAAAATGAAGTGGTAACAGGAAACGATAAACCCACCCCAAGACCAAACTGAACTAATTCATCCTTTCCTATGCATGCCTCTCACCTTCCTGAAAATTTAGGTCATGATACCTCACAGCTTCCCTCACTCCATCCTTCCATCTTCCCTTTCAACTTAGTTCCTCCAATCCTCATATGTATACCCTCTTAGCCAGTCTTCCTTTGCTCATTCTCTCCATATATCCGAACCATTTCAGCTCTCTCAATCAGACTGCACTTATTACCACATCTCACTCTTGTGGTGCCATAGTCAACTTATCTGACACCATTTATTGGCCTCAGGTACTTCATTTCCATCACAATCACCCTCTTCTGTTCTTTTGCATTCCAAAAATGAAGATTTACATCCATACAACACCAGTGGAATGACTATACCTTTAAAAATACCCTTCTTTACCCTGACAGATAATGATTTATCCTTTCACATACTCCTTAATGCACCTGTGTCCTTTGGTCCTTCTCCCATCCTATGAATCCATCCATTGCTACATCCCCAGTAGGTACATGAAACACTCCACTTCCTATCGGTCTTCCCCATTTAAACTCACACTCAGACTCAGGTCTTTCTATGTACCTATCTATATCTAAGATGCCCTTTCCCTTAAGGAACTACCTCAAGGGGGTGGCCACTGCAAATGAGTCTCTGTAACTGATGAACTCCAGTGCTGCTTATTAGCCTTTCTTGCCTCACCCTTAACAGGGCACTGGCTAAGGGCAACTCTACCATGACATTTTTAGAGTCTCCTACCTAATGTCCTACCTAATGTTCCTACCGGCTACAACTACCTAATGTTCCTGTCTCATGTTCCATTCTACTACTTCTACTTAATGCTCTTGCCTAACATTCCTACCAACTACAACTATATATTGCTCTTACCATTTTGCCAAACGGCAAGCAGGGATAGCACAAGGCACTCACTGCTAAAAAATCTTAAGAGTTATGAAGTATTTCTGTGAGTTAATTGTTGTCCAATGTTATGCGTGACATGAAGAGATTGTATGTTTGTGGATAAAATGCTAGCAGTCCATATGTGGGTGAGGTAGAAAGGAAAGAAAGACAGCTTCCTGGGTCAGAGGAGTGCAACATTACAACCACTGAAGTGCTGGCTCACTATGCAGCCATCACTAACCCTCCTGATACTCAGGCGGGTAGTACTGGTAATAAACCTCCCTGGTTGGTGGCTACCTAACACACACAAAATAAACAATTATATGGTACATAAAAGATGAAGTTCAGAAATCAAAATTCCCTTACATGTTCATTTACTTAACTGATTCTTAACCTACTGTACTGACAATATAAACAATAAAGGCTCTTTGTTTCTTACAGTTCAGCATAATTCTATTTCCTGATTTTACTACTATTACTTTATGAGGCTTCCACTACACATCTGTGAACCAACTTGACACACCATCAACAATACGTATCTATCATCACTGACGCTGCCTGGTTCGTGCATCATTTTTTTCTTTTTCATATAAATCTTAAATAAATCTACATTAAAGTCCCTAAAGCTTATTCATTTCTACAAATTAAAATTCTCACCAGTGCAAACTCTTTCATATTTCTCTTCTTGGCTAGTTATGATTTTGCCTTCTTGAGACACTATTTTCAGAGTTTTTTCAATCTAACTCACTGAAGCTTCAAAACAACTCAACAGATAGCTTTCACACTGAAAGTACTTTCATTCTTTTCATGAAACTTATGCTCTACAATGACTTACATCAGTTTGGTCATCCCAAGTGATTTTTTTTATGAGATCGAAGAATTGGTCAAAACCTATCTCTCCTCGGCTTTTATCATCCACAATCTCAAAGAAATTCTTCAGTCGATTGTTGTTCATTCTGTAGTGAATTTTAGGCAGGAAATTCTTCACATCTCGGAAAGATATCCTGTAGATAAACTTAACATTATTGACACTGACTGGAACATAACTGATGATTCACACTGGGATGTAAACGGGATAATGAGTAAAGGTATCTGCCTTCCTACAGTGATCAGTGAAGGGAAAGAAAGGGGATAATGAGGAAGCACCTGTTTACCTATGATGATTGATGTAGAGAAAGAGAGGGGATACAAAGTAAATAATTAAAGCCCCAATTCACCCTATTCCATGCACACCCTTCACCCTGCATGTTCTGGTCCCGATTGCTCAAATCTTTTTCACTCAATCCTTCCACCTCCTATCTGGTCTCCCAGATTTCCTTGTTCCCTCCACCTCTGACACATATATCCTCTCTGTCTATCTTTCCTTGCTCAATCTCTCCATATGTCCAAAATACTCCAACACTCCATCTGCTCTCTCAACCAAACTCTTTTTATTACCACACATCTCTCTCACCCTTTCATTACTTACTGAATCAAACCACCTCACACTACATAATGTCCTCAAACATTTCATTTCCAACACATCCACCCTTCTCCCCATATCCCTTTCTAGAGCCTGTGCCTGGCATCCATATAATATTGTTCGGACTACTATTCCTTCAAACATACCCATTCTTGCTCTCCGAGATAATGTTGTCTCTTTCTGCACATTATTCATAACTCCCTTCACCCCCTCCACCACCCTATGACTCACTTCCACTTCCATGGTACCATTCGCTGCCAAGTCCTATCTAAAACACTTCAATTCCTCCAATTTTTCTCCAATAGGGTAGAAAAGCCTGAACTAGGAAGGCTGAAGCTACATACAGTACAATGATGTCACTACTGAGTGGAGGCTACTGACTGGCAGAAGGGTGGCCCTGGACCAAGCGGTGGGCTACAACTACTGATTATTTGATTAGTGAGGAATGAGGCATTTTCCTCATCAAAAGGCATGGGGTTTGAGGTTTCTAACCATGAGGGATCTTAAGAGATTCTCTCAAGGATTGTAGAACAAAACAATCCTGAAGAGAAATAAGGAACTTAACCATAGCTGCTATCAGCAAATCCAAAATGGATCCCTAAAATATTTAGAGACATTCTTTCTCAAACTCTTTGGTCTTTTGCATGCACTGATGCAATAATGACATAATTCTACAACTCAAATCTACTTAAAATAACAGTCATGCTAATCATGTCATATACATCATTGGTATCCATTACTTTGTTTTTTGAATTCTTATGTTTATACATTACAATACCAATTGACAAATAGCAATTTCCAAAGCAGATTTTATGCTATAATTATTCAAAAAAGTTATCTAATGAATTCTTCCCTAAAAACCTGTCATCTTACATAAGCACATTACACAATTTCTAAACTGGCGCACCTAAAAGGATACAGCAGACAATATGTTAGGTTTTCTTGCACAAGGCAAAAACAGTAAAATGAATAAATGTAAGAAACATTCAAAAGACACAAATGGTCAAATGGTAGAAGAATGACGGAGTGAAGTGGTGAAAGATATTAATATAGGAAACTTGGCAATAATGTATTATACATGAGGCATTGAGAAAAGATTCTGTACAGGACTGGCTATTCATATAATGCTAGAAATGAACCTACCTAAAGATTATACTAGTCATTAAATGCTATTTACTTGGAATGGTATATTCACTTTCCTGGAAAATTTAATGAAAATTAAAACCACAAAAATGAAAAGACTAACTTGTTTCTGTTCTCCATGAGGTAAAACTCAGTACGTAGGAATCTTTCCAGCCTTATTATGTAAGGAACGCTATGTGCCTCACTCATCAAATATTTCAGTCCGCTCATCCATTCATTGCAGTCATCCACCCCCAAAGCTGTGAACAATAGAACAGTTTAATCTTCATTAATAAAAAGGTAACTTTATGTTCCAGTAAATGAGGGTGAAGTGGAAAGTATGGGCTTGGTGTGTGCACAGTGAGCTGCTCCCAGTAAAAAGCATCAACTCATCATAATCCACTGTGGATGAAAGAGTAATCCCCTGGACAAGAGGAAGAACACAAGTGTATGGTGAACAAAAATTAACAGACAACACCCAAGACTTTCTTTTATACCTGTCTGGCATTTCCTGCCTTGGCAAGGCAGCACCAGGAACAGATGACCAAGTCTTAGAGGTAAACTTCTAGCCTGGCTCTTTCCTCTATTCCTTCTTCTGGAAAGTAATAATTTCTGCCCCATTCCCAGGGATATCCCAGGTAACATATGAAACTGGGAATGTAATTCAGAATATAAGTTACCATCTCAACATAGGAAGTAAGAAGCATTTATCTACTGATCTCTTTATTTACTTATCTATCAATCTATTCATTTATCTATCATGATCTCTTACTTATCTATCAATCTATTAATTCATCTATCAATATCCCTTTCACCAACTTTGTTATATTTCAGTTACAGCCCGGCCTTGATGTGGACTTTTGTGTGACTGGAACCGCCAACATAAGAAAAAAAGAAAACATTATCCATATGGAAAGAACCAAATGCACATAGCCTTTCAATCCAAGACCTCAGGGAAATTTTATGGGAACAGATTCTGAAGAACTGGAGTTCCCAGTCCTAACCACGTAGGATAGCAAAAGGGCTGTGTCAACCAAATCCCTGGGGTAGACTGGTTACCCTGTTACCCTAATAGGAAGTAACAATGTTGATAATTATCATACCTGCAATGGAGAGTGTTCTCAGCTTGAACTCTTTCCCATAGAATATAATGAAGCATTTTGATTTATCCTCCCTCCGAGATTCATCAGGCCACTTGTCGAAGTCCTTACAGCCCTTCCCTGGACGAACCTCTTTAATTTCAGAGAGTGGAGCTGTGAAAAGACACAGGAAAGGACCTTCATGTTGTGGTTTACAAGAGGTAATGGAAGGATGTGTAGAAAAAGATTGAAGAGGGTTGGACAAAGAAAAATATTTTGTAATTTGTAATATATTTCAACAAAAATGTGTAACATAAACATGCAATTATTAAAATCTAACAAATTATTACATCAAAAATATTCTTATCCACATGGAATGTTACTCTTTACTAACAACATTTTAGAACTGTACTTGTTAAACTAGGGCAGCAGAACCATAATAGTGAAATGATTAGTTAACAGAATGTACTTTGAAGGGAAACAAAGTAAATACAAGGATGTTCCATCATATTCTATTTTTTTCATACAAATTTGCCATTTCCCACATTAGTAAGGTAACATCAAGAGCAGAGGACTGAACCTTAGAGGAAAAATTTCTCACCTGGCCCAGTTTTCTGTTCCTTCTTTTGGAAAAGTTTAAACTGGAGGGGAGGATTTCCAGCCCCAACTCCCACCCTTTTTGTCACCATCTATGACACGGAGAGAATATGTGAAAAGCATTCTTTCTTGCCTATGACATACCTATTTATATACCTGATGCCCATTCCCTCCAGGCACTCCCATCAAAGAGGATATATGTGTCAGAAGAGAAAAAGGAGAGCGGGGTGACCAAATTGGAGATGGAAGGATGGAATGAAAATGCAGGAGGGTGAAAGACATGCAAGGGATAGAGTGAGTTGGAATGATGTGGTATACTGGGGTCGACATGCTGTCAATGGACTGAACCAGGGTATGGGAAGCTTCCAGGGTAAACCAAGGAAAGGTCTGCGAGGACTGGCTGTGAAAAGGGAACCATGATTATGGTGCAGTACACATAACAGCTACAGAATAGATGTGAGCAGTTGTGGCCTTTCTTCATCTGGTCCTGGTGCTACCTCACTAATGAAGGAAACGGCAACCAAATACGACAAAACAATAGTGTGTATACAAAGGCATGTGATACTTTTGCAGCAGCCCATGGGTTATTGGTATAAACATTAAGTGGGATTTCAAATGAGGGCGGGAATCATCAAATCATCAGTTGACAGCAATAGCAGTAAACCATGCATCATGATTTGGAGATACTCACAAATGAAGGGTTAAACCTTCAAACAAAGATTTGACAACAAAATACTCACTAATAATTTCACAAGCAATCTGAGCTCCTGTCCAGATGATGTGGCTAGTCTCACGACGAATCTTGAGCTTTCCAGTTTCAGGTCGATGTTGGTAAGAGAAGCGACGCACAGCCTTGCCTGACTCCAGCTGCTGTGCTACCAACTCTGTCTCCTTGAGCAAACTAGGCTGGCAGTGTATCATCTTGCTGGACAGGTCTGCCCACGTCACCAAATCCGTGCTAAGGTTGGGATCAATTAAGGAGTTAAGTAAAACTCACTCCTGGTATAAACATATCATACTAACCAATTCAATTCCTTTAAAAAAATACTGTACTGATGACTAGAATTGTGATGCAAATCAAAAAGGCTTTCCAGAAATATACCAAACAAAAGGTACAAAACCCCAAAAATACTGGTAAAAGTTACCTTTGAAGAGCATCACTGATTTGATTTATATACAATTTTTTGGTTTTTGTATGGCTGCAAAAACATAATAAATAAAGAATATGGTATTCACATTTTAATAATCACTCTACTTTTCATCAAAACTGTAGCAACAGGTCTTAAGATATATGGTGAAAATAATTTGAGACACCAAGTACATGCTTAGTCTTGACTTTGTTATGAATCAAGACCAAAATTCTCCATAAACAATGCTTCAACTTTCTGCATCCTGGTGCAAAAAGCTAATCGACTGTATCCGCACAATGACTTGCTGACAGCTTGAATGCTCGATCTGGAATCTTTCTGCCTCACCAACACATGGGCTATTGGCATTTTGTCCACAAACATGCAATCTCTCCTTGTCATATGTAACACTTGATAATACTTAACTCAGCTCATAAGTAACACTTGACAATATTTAGCTCATTCTTTGTAACTCTAGATTTTCCTGCAGTGAGCACTATGTGCTAGCCCTGCCTTTTGGCAAAATGGAAGGAGCAATAGAGATAAGTACTAAGTATGAACATTTAGGCAGAATCATTGAGTAAAATCACCCAGGTCTCTGGAGTCCGCTTCGCGCTTTCAGCTGCACACCAGCACAAGTGCAGCTACTATGGTACCCCGGAAGTCCTGCAGGGCGTACGGGATCTAACCGGGAAAGGCACCGTGCATGTAACATCTGCCACTGTCAACTGGCGAGGTGCATGGTGCCAAGAAAGCGCGAGTGCTCTCGTGGGGCTAGGGCTGACACACCGGGACCTTGAGGTGTGCAGTGTTAAAGCCCTAACCTGGACCCATTCCCTCTACCGAATGTGGTCCAAGAGCACAGGGTAGCAATCGGGCCTGCCTTGTCCATCTGGTGTCGGCCACCAGGGCAGGTTAAAGGTCATCTCCCCCTTGTTGGCTTGGGGGTGTGCGGGATTAGGCTGTTCTCCCGTGGCTCCCGGGCAGGTACCAGTTCCTGAGGTCGGGTTGTCGGGCGGGCGGTGGACGCCTTGG
>JAUUDZ010458248.1:0-10460 GCA_032361705.1 Panulirus versicolor | reverse complement strand
CTTCCCTTTGGGAACTCCCACAAGGGGTTAGCTATGGCATAAGAATCTCTTTAACTGATGAACTCCACTGCCACTTCTTAGCTATTAGTGCCTCACTCTTAATTGGCTACTGGCAGAGGGTAACTCTAGCACAGTGTTCTCAGAGGTCCCTACCTAATTTTCCTACCAACTACTTCTACCTAATGTGTCTGCCTACTGTTCTAACTTACTACTTCTACCAAATGCTCCCACCTAAAGTTCCTTCCTATGACTTCTACCGCTGCTCCTGTTTAATGTGCCTACCTTCTATCTAGTGCTCCAAACATTTTGCCAAAAGACAAGGCTAAAGTACTGAAGGAAAATCTAGAGTAATGAAGAATGAGTTGTGCGAGTTAAGTTTTGTCAAGTGTTACGTGTGACAAGGAGAGATTATGTGTTTGTGGACAGAGTGCCAGCAGTCCATTCACAGGAAAGGCAGAAAGAAAAGACAGCTACTTAGGTCAGATAAGTGCAACTTGACAACCACAGAAGTGCTAGCCCATTATGCAGCCATCACAAACCCTCGTGATATCCAAGGAGGTAGTATCGGTAATATACCTCCCTCGTCAGTGGCTGCCTTCCAACTACTGCCTACAACTGTTTAATATTCTACATAATTTGCAGCTGTATGTACTGGCTCTAACTGGAACTAATCTAAAGATGAAAATGCGGTCCTAAGAAGAATGTTAAAAGAATAATAGGGTACTCCTATAATCACTCTTTCATAAACTTTATGCCTTATCAAAAATTCAGGTGTATAACTGTGAGAAATCAGTGATATTGGTAATCCATTTATGAAAATAGTTAGGACAAGCTCAGAAAACTATCATAAGTGCAAGGGTGGTGATGGGTATTAAGCAGCTGATGACACATTGATTAAATGTGACATAGAGCAAGAGATAATTTTGGGTAGTGGCATAGAAAATGTCTGGCTGTAAGATGAAACCAGGATCTCAACCATCATGTGTAGTTTATGCAAAGATTCACTTATTTCTCTACAAAATCTATAATCACTGTAGTACCTAGGAGTTTTTCAGCAGCCTAGTCAAAACTAGCTGCAAGTGTTCACTGAGGGGCTAGGTTACCCAATATTACCCCTAGTAAAGTCATGAGGATAGAAAATTGATTTACTTTCATGGAATGTGAAAGCACTAAACCTAATGGTTATCTAGTGATCTTCAGCATGACAAAGACATCTAAATTGGACACTAAAATCTGTTTACATAAGATCATATACTTCAGCTTCCATTAAAAAGTTCATTAACTACATTAACCTGAATTTCTTTTTCCATTTCTTCCATTATTATCATGTAAATCATGTATGACTAAGAATCCTATAACTATGACATTCTGTTTGCTCATGTTCCATTGTAATGCTGCAATTGCAAGTGTAACATTGGAGCAAGTCTCATTTCCATTCCATGGGCAAGAGTCAACAAAGTATTATACCCTTAGTTGACAAAGAACTGACTATAAGGCGATTCCTTTTGAAAGAGGAAAGCCATACTTCAGCATCTTTCTATATAAAAATCAATTTGTTATTCTTTTGGGCTTCCATCTCCCTTGCCATATACATCTAGCATAATTTTTTTTTCTATCCATGAAACCATTAGGGTATGGATTCTTATATGGAAGTTATGAAAAGTAACATAGTTACTGTGAACAACCAGAAACAATAAGATAAAGTATGTAATCCAACACTCATGGTACTACTGACCACGTAAATATTTTACCAGAAAAAAAGGACACATTAGGCCAGAAAGATGATGTATGCTCATAATACAAGTGACAGTGCACAGCAGGAAGTCACTCACATAGCCAAAATCTTGGGCCAAAAAGAACAGGTGAAAACATGGCATAATCTAATCCAAGGTTTAGGAAACTGAAAGATTAGAGATGTGGCGGATAATGGAAAAAATATGGTCCTAATCATGTCTAGTTCTTGTATAACTATACAGGATGGACTAACATATGAAGTAAAGGGTCAAGATATGGCAATTAGTAATTGGGGACTGTTGCACTGCTTTCATCATTTATAATGTACAGTATCACCTACTCCACTGCCCCTACAACAACTTGAAAGTGAACCATTTGTACACCTCTGATTACCTCCCTGTCTAGTACCTGTATGCCAACAAAATGTTGGGCAAGGGTTTCAATGAAAATGACAATTTTGCAAACACCAAAGGAAACAGATGTATTTACCACAAGAAGACTTTCCTAAACATGGTTACATCACTCTCAGACCTTCATATGACTCCTTTCATAGAATGAAGAAAATATATTTTTTGCTTAGTTTCTTCATTTAATTCTTTCTTATAATCAACACCATACATTGACCTCTGACATGAACCTTAAAGGTTAGGTCAAGGTATAGTGGTGTAGAAGCCACAGCTGAGATGAGGGGTTGATGAAGATGCATTTTTCTAGGTGAAGGAGTGAGATTCACTAAAGGTACAGTGAAGATAAGTTTGTAAGTGTAAAGTTAGTATACATTTATCAATAAAAGTATTGTGAAAATGAATCTGGCAGCATTTCCCTCTAAAGTATTCATGGTGGTGTGTGATAGTACAGAGAAAGACATACTACAATTGCATTCTCTCGTACATATTAATACATATTAACATGGCCTATAACAACCATCGGCCGTAGTCCACATGTACTGGTTTTATTAATGCCTGCCTCAACCATGGCCCAATATCTGGAACCAAAAGACATGACATACAAGCCAGTCTCTGATTCCCAATACATCCCTTTGGAAAGTGGATTGTTTAGAATATCAGGAATGATGTGCTAAGTGTGGATGACATACAAAAACTAAATGAGATAACTGTGACAGCACCATCATGGAAACATATCATCACTTCTTTGTGAAAACTGTCAGCATACACCTACCTAATGAGTCCTCGTTACATTCAACATTAAGAGACTAATGTAGCAATGACAGCAAGCATTCTGCCACACAACTAACCTCTAAATGGCCCTCCATACCTAAGTAACTGACAGAATTGCATCGCAATTTGTTACCTTATTAAACTACAACTGAAAACGTTTGACACCAACTAGTGGTACTGAAAACTGAAAAGGAGTTTAGCAATTTGAAAAGTCAGACTTCCTCCTTTCTCTGCATTAACTGCCTCTCCTATGAAGATGCAGCTCAACTTATTTATCACTTAACCACCTCCTGGCAGAGATTCAAACAATCTTCAACATACCAGTTATACACTCTCAAGGAAAAAACGTTCTCCACTGAGCAAGCCAAGCCCCTCTCCTCCATTAGTTAAAATGCCTCACTATGCGTGTCAAAAATACCAATATGTCTCATAGAGTTACAGCCTACTACCAGCATCCTGAGCCCCAACTTACTCTGAAAAACCTTTGCATTTAGTAAGGTTAACAAAGACATACAAGTTCTACAGACCTCAGCAAGACCTCCTTTACCACCTACTGCCTTATCAACCTTTTAGACTATCTTTCGCAACCTATAAAAATACAAAACCTCTGAGGCTCAAAACTTTGCTGACTTCAATGAAATTTTCAACTCTGGCAACTAGAGCTTAATCATCAAAATAGGGATTGACATTGGTCTGTTGGAGAAGTTTCATTCCATGGTTTGCAGACTTCCTCAGTAAGTTTCATCAGGATGTATGCAAGGATATTGCTTACTGCTACCCCATAATAAGCTGATTCTTCAATGTACTTTTTACATAGAAGAAACTTTTACTAGAAAACTATAAAGCTGAAGAAAACCTCGATCTAGAAAGTATAAAAGTGAGAAGATGTAAGGATGGTCAACAAAACACTCAATGAGCGGTATACACTTTGGGCAAATCAGCACTTGCCTGCTCCAGTTTTCAATATGGGTCTCCTTCATACTGCTTAATTTTTGCATTTTTATCTGCAAAAAGGCTTGGAAAAAGTATTAGTCCTAGAAATGTGACCAAAGTGTTTGGAAAAAGTTTCACTCTGGACATTAAATTGCAAGTAATAAGGTGGGTTGAGCCAGGTGAGCATATGGATGTGGGTTGTGAGTTACATATAGATAAGTCCACCATAAGACAAATTTTAAGAATTAATAGAATGCTTCAGCCCATTTCAGCATCTGTTCGCTGGAGATAATGAAGAGTCAGTTAAACAGGTGGGTGGTAGATCAGAGTCAGCACCAAGTGACATCAAGCCAGCTAATCATGGAGAAGGCAAGGGGCTTCCCTATCCACTTGCAAGAACAAGGATAGGGACTTCCGATGGGGATATTCATGGCCAATCAAGCTGGTCTGACTGATAAGAGTAATGGTACATGTATTTCTATATATTTAATGATGCTATCATCACAAAGAAATAATTTTTCATTGACAAAATAATGTGTTCATCTGAATACTATTACAGGTAGAATTATTACTGATACCACAATGAAGCACTCATATATTGCTCATGATAAGAAATAATGTTGTCTAAAATGCATCCCATATACCCAAATGTATATCTCTTCTAAGCACTGATTATGTGCTCACATCTTCAGAAATGTCCTGAGCACAACATGAGTTGCCCTTCAGATAATTCATCTGACTTCTCTCACTTTTATCCAACCTTAGGGCTAATTCAACTTTACTCGACAGCTGTAGAAAAATGCTTGGTCCTCACTGCCTTATTTGTCTATCATCTCTGACTGCTTAAAAGTACCATATTTCCCTTTGATGTTCAAGTGGCCACCAACCAAACTTTGTCTGAAAGTGACCCAGTTGCTCTGCCTGTATGGTACTGCCTCTTCATGCGCATGCATGCATATATTTTAAAAAAATCTCTCACAACCGCAAGTTACATATGCTGTGACATCATAGATGGATTACTGAATGTTCAGAGCACAGAATAAGGCATAAAATACAGGAATTTCCTTGAAAATATACCAAGGTTTCTCAATGCTAAAAGTACTGTAAATCTCATATCAATTTTCATTTCATAAAAAATTCAGAAATACTTATATCTCTGCACTGTCTGTATTTCATAAATGAATATTACATGCCTTTGGGATAAATTTGGCATCTTATTCAACCTTTTCTTCTTTGTTATGTTCATTTTATAAAGTAATTATATGAAAGTTCTGGAATTTTCAGTGGTATTACTTTGTACTGTCCATATTTCATATCAATATGAAGATTATACACCTTTGGGATAAACCTGGCATCTTATTCAAGCTTTTCCAATTAGCTTATTCATTCATGAAGTCATATTAAAGAAATTTTCATTTTTTGGAGAGTAAAACACATGTACTGACTTTGTAATGAAAAAAAAAAAAATCATGGAACCCCTTTGAAATCTCATATGGCAACCAAAATGTTAAGAGGAGCCAAATGCATTTCACAGTTCCTCATCTGTGGTATCACACAAGGCAAGAAATGGTACCCTCGTTCTCCATTGCTATATAAGTGATGTCCTGATGGTTGCATCTGACTGATGGAAATAGTTAAAAGAATCTCCCATTGGTGTTAGTCTTGACATTAACTCTCCTGACTACAATGCCTTTCACATTATATTCAGTAGCCTCCACAGAAGGACCACCACTGCCAACATCTTCATCAATATAACAAAAACCACAAAAATGTATGTCAACCTCACTTCCGTCCCTACTGTCTCATTAAGCCCTAACTTACACCAAGTTGTTCAATACGAATCATCAACACAAGTGACTCTTTTCTACCTAAGGTATATCAACCAAGATTCTTGTCATTGTGGACAATAAACTAATCAGGAAGGAGCATTTCAGCGACTTTCTCAAATCCTGTGGCTATCATCATGACATTTTTCATAAACTCGACATTCGTCGATTCCTTATGCCTTAACTCAAGAACATCTACGCAACTTTCATTCTTCTCAAACTCACCTATACCTTGTAATCCCCCTGTCCATCATATAATGAGATATACCTTAATTCCTCCCTGTCTAACATATAAGATTAACTTAAAAAACATGCAGAAAATGACATCCAAGATCATCTTCAGCCCCTTTTCATTAAAAACCTTGTCATAGTTACTCTACATATTGGTCCCTCTAAATGTCTCTAACCTTCACCAAGGTCAAATCAGACAGTTCAGAAGGAAATTACTGCACCATCCTAAACAAGAGTACCTCCTATTATCAAAGATTTACTTCAGCTCTGAGTTGCAATTCGGTTCCACAACTGCATCAAGCATATCTACACTTGAACAGACCACTATAAGAAAAGCCCCATCCAAACCTAAGTGAACATCAACAATCAGTACATTGGCAGCCCTATGCTTGTGTTAAAACAGTATGTTTAAACCTCTCTCTTTTCTATTTCACTGCCCTACTTTGTTAAGTATAATTACTCTAGATATTCAGTCCTTGGAAGTACTTAATTCATCAAACAGCTAAACCAGATGTTCATTTATTATCATAATCATTACTACAACAAATAACTAGACTATAATGATAAAAATAATAAATCAATATTATTATGAAAATGGTGAGCAGCTTGTGAAATTGTATGCTGATAAAGGACTGGTGACTATTAATACCTAATCTAAAATGAAGGACACACATAAGCATACATGGGTTAGTGGGTAAATGGCATGCAGGCATTACTGGATTATGTCCTAATTGACAGGAGTGCTAAAAAGAGATTTTTAGATGTAAATGTACACAGAGTGGTAGTTGGTGGGAGTTCTTATCACTTTTTGGAGGAGGTCAGGGTGAAAGTTTGTACAGGCTTTAGGAAGAAAGGAAATTATAAGCTTTGGGCAGAGGGTGGTGAAAGCGAGTGAACTTAGAAAAGAGGCTTGCTTAAGGAAATACCAGGAGAGACTGAGTGAAGAATAGCAAAAGGTGAGAGCAAATGAAACTAAGAGAGTGAGTGAGGAATGGGAGGTATTCAGGGAAGCAGTGCTTATGTGTGCAAGAGAAGTGTATGGCATGCAGAAAGTGAGATGTGGGTGTGTAAGAAGTAGTGAGTAATGGGATCAGGATATTTAAGTTGTTAATGAAAGAGAATGAGATGTATGGGCCTTACCTGCAGGGAAGGAGTGCGAGGGATTGCGAGATGTACAAGAGGAAGCAGCAGGAGATAAAAAGGAAGGTGCAGGGGCTGAAAAAGAGAGCAAACAAGAGTTGGGGTGAGAGAGTATCAGCAAACGTCAAGAGAATATGACATTTTCTGTTTTTGGATGGAAATGAATAGTATAAGCAGAGCAAATGGGAGCATCAGTGAAGGGATTCAGATGGGGAAGTGGTAACAGGGAGGGATGAAGTGAAGAGATGTAATAAGTATATTGAGGGTATGCTGAAAATGTTACATGATACAATGGCAGATGTAGGTTGTTTGAGCTGTGAAGATATACAAAGGGAGAAAGTCGAGGCAAATGGTTTCATGAAATGACAAGAGGAGATGAATGCTTTGTGCCAGGGCAGCTAGAATGGATAAGATTTCAGTTAAATTTTTCAAGAAAGGAAGTAAGTACTGATGACAGGTTACTTAAGGTTTTTAATGTATGCATGGTTCATGCAAGTTTGTGTATACCTGGTAAGATGTATGAGAGAGCTGACTGGGAGTGGTGGTATGCAAACAGTATTAGACTGAGAAGGAAAAATGTTTCTCCAAGAGTGACAGAGGGCGTGTGGATCAAGAGTTTGCTTTGAAGAATTTTTGTGTGAAAAATAGAGAAACAAAAGGATTTGTGTGTGGCATTTAAGCATCTGGGTTGATAGAGGTGTTTTGTGGAAGATGTTATATGCAGTGTGGGAGAAAAGTTACCAAAAGCAGTGAGGAATTTGCATACATTAAGTGCAAGCCATGTATGCAAATATGAAGAGAAGACAGTGAGTGGGGTTGGGGTATGGGATGTATGTCATCATGGTTGTGTAACCTGTTTATGGATAGGGTGGTGAGAGAGGTAAATGAGGCAAATGCAAGGGTATTGAAGAGTGGCAGGTCTATTGGAAGTAGGGTCAGGGTGGGTGGAAGTGGCCAGTGAGGTGAGTAAATGGTTGGTTCTTGTGGAAGGTGAGTGAGAAATTGTAGAACTTGGTTCCTGAGTTTGAAAGGGTGTGTGAGAAGAGAAAATTAACAATTAATGTGAATAAAAGTACAGTTATTAAGTTTAGTTTGGCAGAAAAACAGGTTGGTTGGAGCGTGAATTTGAATGGATAGACCTTGGAGGATGTGCAGAGTTTGAAGATATCTAGAAGTGGACATGGCAGCAGACAGAACCATGGGAGTTGAAATAACCCATTGTGGATGACAGGGTGCAAAGGTCCTGGGTACACAGAGGAATGTGTTGAAAGAGGGGTCACTGTCTATGAGGCATGGATGTGCTGAAAATGAAGTATCTGTGGAAAACATGTGGTGTGGAAAGGGTTGGTTACATAAAAAATGATAGGGTTAAAGATGATCTAACAGTAAGAAGAGTATGAATGTGGGAGCTGAAGAGGATGTGCTGAACTGGTTTGGACATAAGGAGAGGATGAACAGGGACTGGCTGACTGAGAGGGTATTCAGACGTTGAAGGAACAAAGATATGTGGAAAATAAGAAGGAAGAAAGATGGAATGAAAGATGCTTTTGGAAGTTCAGGACCTGAACATGCTGGAGGTTGTGAAGTGCGCATGGGAGTGAGCCAATTAGAGTGATGTGGTATACAAGAGGGAAAGTACAGTCATTGGGCTGAATCACGATATATGAAGTGCTCAAGGGAAACTACAGATATGTCTGTCAGTCTTGGCTGTGGAAAGGGGGAGATCTGGTTTCCGTGCACTGTGCTTGAGGCCATTCTTCGTCTTGGTGCTACCTCACTCTGCAGGCACAGCGAACCAGTATAGAATATAATCATTATCATTATCAATAACTGTATTAGTAATGTTAGTATCATTATCATCATCAACATATAATACAATTACCCCTAGGAATAGGAGAGAAAAAATACTACCCACCAAATCTCCTGCATGTTAATTAAGGTGACTAAGAGAGGCAGGAACAAGTGGCCAGAAATCCTCATCTCCTTTATCATTACTTTCAAAGAAGGAACACAGGAAGGAACCAAGTAGGGATTTCTTACTCTAAGGCTCAGATGTTTTTTTCCAAGTACTACCTAGTTAGAGTGGGAAACAGCAAACATGATGAAAAAAAAATATGGGATAGGCGAAAAGGATACTTCTACACACAGGTATTTCCTCCATATCGCAGAAGGTGATTGAGAGGGTCAGGGTCTCTCTTCCTGTATCATTACCTTAACAAAAAAGGAACAGGGGAAGGAGCACAGCCAGGATTTTTCTTTTAATGCTAAATAGTTCATAATACTACCTCGCAAAGGTGATAAACAGCAAAGAGACATAAAAGAATGGTAAATGTTATTATCATAATAATTATTATTAGTAGTACTAACATTATTATTATCATTAATATCATCATCAATATCATTACTGTGTTAATTTTAGGTGGTAGGCAGTTGGAAGGCACCTACCAGGGAGGTACTACTGCTAGGGTGTTAGGAGAAGTTATGACAAAAGTGCACTTAGCCAGCAGCTGTCACATTTCCCTCCCTGGACCAGGTGACTGTCTTTCCTTCCTGCCTCATATACATGTGTGGGAAGTCTTTCTCTATATCTCTTACACACTTCACAACACCTAATTTATTTGATCCCTTAGGAGAGAAGAGGAACTCATGCATATCATAAGAAATGAATAATTGTGGTGGGAGTTTGGCGGTACAAACCCTTTGCTCCTTGTATGGTCACTTTCTAAAAACAGGAACAGAATAAAAAGCCAAACGAGGATTGGTCCTTGAAAGCTTAGACTGTAGTGTTTGAATTCATTGGAAAAAAAGGAGGCATAAATGTTAAATAAGATGATGGAGACCTGGATATGCTGGCTCTGAGTGAAGGGGAATGGGGTATTAAGGTTCATGAATCTTTGAGGGGTTGTCTTTGGTTAGTGTAAGGGTAAGGGTGAAAGAGTGGTGGCATTTCTGAGGAAGGTGGAGCAGCAGGACTGTATTAAAGTGTAAGTGACTTCAAGAGTGATACAGGGTTAGATTGAAAGTAGGTGGTTGATTATTAGTGCTTAAGCAACTGAAAATAAGAGAAATGAATACGAAAGGAGAGCTTTTAGGAGGGAGCTGAGTCAACGTTCTGGCAATTTTGATGCAAGGGATTTTATCTTTGTTCAAGGGATCTCTATGTAGGAGTGTCTGATGTGGAAATTAACAGTGAGTCACATGATCACTGTGTGGCCACTGGCAACTCAAATGGAGGCCGTTTTGATAATTGTTTCTTTCCCTCCACCTTCCATGTCTTTCCCATTAACTATGACAGGTTTTTCGTTTCCTCTAAAGTACATAATTTCTTTTATCTCTTCCCTTTCATTAACCCCTCGATATTTCCATTATGGCCAGGCCTTGATGTGGACTTGTATCCTTGAAGAGAGAGAGAGAGAGA
>JAUUDZ010458237.1:0-12328 GCA_032361705.1 Panulirus versicolor | reverse complement strand
GACCTGAGACAGTAGGAAGACAGGACAGACCTGAGACAGTAGGAAGACAGGACAGACCTGAGACAGTAGGAAGACAGATGACAGACCTCAGATAACGTTTTTTTCTTGAAGGTTCAATTACTCGATGCTAGCCTGCGTTCCACTCCGCATGAGGAACATGTACTTTTCTCCCAAGAGAATTGCTAACATCTGGCATGGTCCTGTCAACAACAGTAGTTGAGAGCAAACACCATAATTACGCTAATAAAAATAAACATGAATACATCACTTCATGTTCTTGGTTAATTTGCTTTTCCACGCTCGCCTCCCTAAGCTCTGGATTTCTGGTGGTCTAATACCAGATCAAATATAGTATTTGATACAGAGGGCTGTTGCTGACGACACAACGTGGTAAAGAAATACACACACCCAATCATACTTACCTAACTTATTATGGAACGTACTTGAGTCTAATTGAGATGTAATCTCAGGCACAAAACACATCAAATATAATGCTACGTGGATTACATGCTGCTTGAGGTACGGACATATGTACGAGTATAAATAATATCCTGCTCGAGAACCCAACCCATTCTGGTGTAGATTGTTTTGTACCACTAGGCTTTTATCTTGCGTATCTAGTATCATTCATTAACTAGGCTTCTGCGTATCTATTATCATTCATTAACTAGGGTTTCGCGTATCTATTATCATTCATTAACTAAACTTTCATCTTGCATACCTATTATCATTATATCATACAGTGAAATAATTTCATTAACTAGGCTTTCATCTACCATATCATTATATTATTATAGTGAAATTATTTCATTATTGACAAGGCTTTTATCTTGCATATCTAGTATCATTATATCATTATAAACTGAAATTATTTCATTCTTTGGGCCGGCCGTGTTATTCACTCTCATGGCATTTAGCACTGACAGTATATCTTCATCTTTTATTCCAATATGTTGCACAACGTTCGCCCTTCCTTGCAATGGAACTGGATTTGGGGGTGCTGGCTGCTCTCTCTCTCTCTCTCTCTCTCTCTCTCTCTCTCTCTCTCTCTCTCTCTCTATATATATATATATATATATATGCGTGTGTGTGTGTGTGTGTGTGTGTGTACATATATTACTTCGAATACTACAATTTAGGTAGATTTCAAGTATAAGAAAAAAAAGCGATGTTTTAGCACGGTATTCTAATCATACAAAGTGTAATATCAAAAAATAGCTTGTGGGCAATATGAGAGCCATTGTTATCAAAACTCTCATGAAGCAGCGCCATGAAGGAATACCATCCTAGTCGACAACATTTCCCAGCTTTAATAAGCGAACGTTTACGTAAACCATCCCAACAGCTGGACATTATGCATTCAAACGACTTTTTACCGACACAAAACATTCATGGCTGAACCCCAGTCGTATTGTCGACCACCACTCATCATCTCCCTGCGCGATAACTTGAAACCCCTCCCCCTCCCGGTATAGCCTAGTCTCGGGCGCGCTTAGGCGGTGGGGAGGGAGGTGATCTCCCACGACACAATCACACATCCACACACTAACGTCCCTGTGAACGTAACACCGACACTAACCCACGACTTCGCCCGCGGAGCGTCCATCACACCTCCATCACTGGTCGGGTTACAAGCCCAAAACTGGACGAACATTACTGATGCAATTTTTACAACGGACCGGTTTCATATCTCATCATCAATCACAGCTATAATAATAATAATAATGATAATAATAATAAGGCACTGGTAACATCATCAAGGCCCTCGCTCATATTTAAGCGAGTCAAACTGAACACACACACTATGTTTACTCTCGAATTTCTCCGAAACTAAAACTCTGTCAACCCCATACTGTACGAATTATACTTGTTTTGTATTAGACAAATGTTGGTACCTACGTTACTAGCAGTATCAGTTACTATCCTATAATCATCTATCATGTATTTTATGTATCCTAGACCTCCCTCCTCCTCTTTGGGTCCACGGGCCCTACCCGTCACCCCTCGTATGGCCATGTACTGTACTCAATATACGTTCTATACTTGCCTCCACCTACCCCTAGCCATGTACCCTCCACCCAGGATACCACTGAAATGTTTTCTTTATTTTCTTTTTTATTCATTACTGCTTGCATTTTCCCGCGTTAGCGAGGTAGCGCTAGGAACAGACGAAGAACGGCTGTATTCTTCAGCTGTCATGCGCAATTTGTACATTTAAACAAATAAGGATTTTAATATGAATCGAATTCCTCTTTTGTCTGACACGTGGAGGGTCTGCAGTCGCGCGGGTGGTACAAGCCTTTACCCTGTTTACTCAGGCCTTTGCCGTGTTTACTGAAGTCTTCCTCTCATTTACTCAAGTCTTTGTCGTGTTTGCTAAAATCTTTGTCGACTAAGGATTTTAACTCACGTATTTTGGTCTCTTTAATCCATGCCCTGCTGATGAAAGTCTTCTCTCCTAACTGCTCGGTTCATTCGCTTCTGACCTGTTTACTCAAGATCTGTTCTGTTTACCCTCGTCTCTCTTTAATTGCTTCTTCTTTAATGTTTAATCTAGATTAGCGTATGTTGTATTTACTTGCGTCTTGTTCATTTATTTGTCTTTTTTTTCTACGTTGGTCGGCCCGCGTGTTTTCTCAACCTTGAAGAGATAATTGAGGGTAAAGCCCAGGAAGGAGGAGGACCTGTCCACCCACACACAGGAGCTTCGTTAAGCTCTATTGCCGGAAGGATCGGGAGTGTTCTGCCAGGTTTACCCGCTGACCGATGTTGTGCACATGGGTCCCGCATAGCCTCTTTCCTCCCGTATTTACATGCCGTCCACATTACACTCTGTGGCTGTTTTAGGGGAGTGTGGGGACGTGTTGTTGTTGGTGGTGGTGGAGGTGGCTGGGTACTCCGGCAAACGCCTCTAGCCGGCCTGAACCACCCTTCCCCTATCCCTCACCCCTGAAGCTTCGATTCTCTGAAATTCAAGACGGATCACCACAAAGACACACACGTGGTAGATGCGATAGTTGTCGATGGTGGTTGCTACCGGTAGTTGGTAGTGTTAGTGGTGGTCGTTAGTGGCTGCTGATGGTGGTTGATACTGGTGTTCGATATGGTGATTTATGATGGCTGATGGTGGTGATAACAGATGACGGTAGTGGTGGATGGTAACTGACAGTCGGGGTGGCAGTGTATGATGGCTGGTAGCGATGGTGTTGGTGGTGGAGATGACGCTGATAGTGTCGGTGAAGTTTGGTGGTGATGGTGGCGATAATGGTGACAGTGATGGAGGGATATAAGCATGGTACTTGTGGTTATGGCTGTGGTCATAGTGTAAGGAGGTAGAGGAGGAGGAGGCTGTTACTGCTAGTTCTGAGTACTGTGGTGGACGAGCTGTGGTGGCAGGAGTCTGGTCATGAAATCACTATGTTGTGGCATTAGGGAAAATATTTCTCTTTGGTACATTCCCGCTGGAACATTGTCTGCTTCCTGAAGTCTTTAGACATGGAAAGATATTGACACACGTGAGTCTTTTGACTGTACGGAGGACATAGATAAGAACATACAATGATTAGCATCAGTCTGCTTCTAAAAGACTGGTAGACAACATTGTCAGGATTCATAGCAAGGGAAGGTGATGGCGCAGCTGGAGTCCAGCAGGAGGATTTCAGTGGCTGGAAACTCCTGAGTCATTACTAAGACGCGAGCTGACCACGTCCTGAGGTTCTTCCTCCCCCAACTCCAGTCGTCCTGTTGCCGGCTGCCTGAAGCTAGCCAGCCACCCACTTGGCTGTAAGTTGACCAGACGTAGGTAAGTGTATTGGTAGGTCAGTGCCACTGTTACTAGCGGGGAGGGGGGTCTAGAGGTACTGGCGGGTCAGTAGTGGTGGGAGAGGGGCAGGAGGGGTGTTGGAGGGTCAACAGTAATGGGGGAGAGTCAAAAGAAGTGTTGGGGGGTCAGCAGTGGTGGGAGAGAGGCAGAAGTGTTGGAGAGTCAGGAAAGTGTTGGTTGGTCAGTAGTGATGCGGGAGAAGCAGGAGTGGTACTGGTGAGTCAGCACAAAGGGTTGGATGACACTCTGAGGGTGATGGTGTCGAATTGGGTGTCAGGTGCGGCGCACCTGGCCCTCACAAGAACGCTGCCGCGGCCCTGGTGTGTGCTGGGCAGCGTGGGGAGTGTCCTGCGGTACTGCTGGTCGCCACATCGATGGCTTACATGCGAGAGAGTAAACTTTTAGATCTGTATTGTGAGTTCTGAAGAATGCATGGAAGATTTCATTTATTTGATGATGGAACGTGAGAGGAAGGCAAGTGAGGAGAATAGTCTGGTGTGTGAGCTGTTTAACGGCAAATGGATATACTGTGTGCCGGCGGTGGCCAGGGTGATCATGTGTGGCCAGGGTGATCATGTGTGGCCAAGGTGATCATGTGTAGGCAAGGTGATCATGTGTAACCATGGTGATCATGTGTGGCCAGGGTGATCATGTGTGGCCAAGGTGATCATGTGTGGCCAAGGTGATCATGTGTGGTCAGGGTGATCACATCCCTCGCTTGTTGGTGGTGCCCTTTATCATAATTACATAATGTAATTTGCATGAAGAAATCAAATACTCTCAGCCACCTCTCTCACATTCTGTGTACTTTTAAGTAGGTCATGAATTACATAATACAAAAAGATATTGATTCTTGTGGGCTGTCCGAAGGTCTTGCAAACAATAGATGAACAATGTACACACCTCACCTTGTTGCTCTTGTTCAGTTTATTTGTTTTTCATGGGTTGTCGCGGGGAGGTGGAGCAGATGATCTCCTGGCGTGGGTTGTTACCTTCCCAGGCAATTACCTTTTTCTCCCCGGCTGACGTCACCCTCGCAGCAGATCATGACCTGCCCTGTTGGCAGCGTCCATGAGCCCTCATCACGGAGCGCCCCGCTGGCATCACCCTTGATGTCTTCTTCTCGTGGTTCGTCCTCCTCCTCACACACGCTTATCTGATCACTCTCTCATATGCGTCAGTGTCATTATCTGATGCTCCCCTGATACACGATAATACCTGGACAATAAAGTTTCATTTGCGTCGTGTTCTCGTTGATCTGATCCCTCAAACCTGCCTCCTCTGTCGCTCATAGATCCTTTGTACGCGAGCTGTACACTTATCGTGGGTACTTGATACACGACCGGCTCTTAATCTGTTAGATCCTTCATAAAGGATAATGTTTACGTAGTGCATACTTCATCCTACGGACGGGATCATTATCCGGTAGATCCTTCGTACGTGTTTAGGTCCTATTTATCAGGGAGGTCCTTCACAGCCGATGATGCATATGGAGTAGGTTCTTACTCGAACCTCCATATTGCAGGTCCCTCGAACACGCTCACCTATACCTGTGAGCCACCCCAACCTGTTATTCCCTGTATAAGCTAAGGTAGCACCCGTGTGTGGTAAGTTGGGTTCAGATCTCAAGATGTTTATTACAGTGCTCTTCATTTGTCTTCCAGTATGTATCATATGTATGTATTTCACTGCATATCTTTGAACGTATATGATTTCTCGTACTTGTTGGGGTAAGTGTCTGGTCTGTGTGTGTGTGTGTGTGTGTGTGTGTGTGTGTGTGTGTGTGTGTCTAGCCAAAGTGCTATGTTTTATGCTTATCTATATAACTCTATCAGTTCTACCACCATCATTCAAGTCGTGTACTAATGTGAGTTTCCTTCCTTCCAGAGTGGCGTTATACGAGTGGGCGGCCTAGTGTACCTCATAGAACCAATACACGATAGTGAGGAGGAGTCTGGCCGCGGGGATAGTGACCCTATAGGAGAAAATAGTGACCACCCAGAAAGTGAAGTGGATAGTGATGATAGTTTAGAAAATATCGTCTCCGAGGACGATTACTCATTGTTCGAGAACGGAACGAGACCCCACACCTTCACGAGGACAGCAGTGCCCGAGGTGTTAGTGCGAGGACAACGCTCACAGAGCCACATTGAACATAGTGACGTGGACGACCAGGGACGATCGTCCCCACACCGTCAGCGACGACGCTTGCACGTCTGCGATACGACAGGTAAGGTCGGTCGGTCGGTCATGTGTGTCGCCTCCCTCACCCACATGAGGTGGTGTTCCAGGTACTCCCCCAGCAAGCAGGGCTTTTGTAGCAGTAATAGCATTATATTGTACCAACAGTAATGTGTAGCAGCAACAGTACTGTGTAGCAGCAACAGTGCTATGTAGCAGTGACAGCATTATATCGTAGCAACAGTACTGTGTAGCAGCAACAGTGCTATGTAGCAGTAACAGCATTATATTGTAGCAACAGTACTATGTACCAGCAACAGTGCTATGTAGCAATAACAGCATTATATCGTAGCAACAGTACTGTGTAGCAGCAACAGTACTGTGTAGCAGCAACAGTGCTATGTAGCAGTAACAGCATTATATTGTAGCAACAATACTGAGTAGCAGCAAAAGCATTATGTTATACTGTGCATGTATCATGTTCATGTCGGCTGCTGACTGCTGAATAGGTCTTAAGCCAGCGATTTTGCTGTGCAAAAATAGATTATATGACGAAGCAAAGAAAGGCACAGCAGACTGGCCCACGTCGATAGAAGCACTTGTCATCCTCCACAAATAACAAAGTTAAATAAAGAAACAGAAACATTATAACTCTGTTTGTATGAGAGCCTTAAAAAAGAAATTTTTTTCTTTTAGGTTACGAGACATACATAAGGGCAAAGACCTATAAATGAGAGTCCTTTGGGGTCTATCGCAATAATCGGTCTGGTCAGAGCTGCTTACTATTCCTAGGAGAGCCTCCAGCTCTCCGATCCATTTTCTATCATTACCTGCGTTTTAGGTGCACAACGTTTTTCACCATATTTATACCTGAGAACAACCGAATTATTTTCGTTATATTTAGAAGGATAGTTTCGATTAAGCTCAATAGATGCAGAGAAATAAAGAAAGTAAGTTATTTCCCACGTATGCACTACAAAACTCTATGTCAGACTCGTTCTTTATGTAGGATAACGTAGCGACGAGTCGGTTATGTAATCAGGTTAATGATCCGGGTCGATCCAGTATCACACAGTGGGGGGTACGAGGGCGTTGGCGTTCAAGTCAGGTGTGTGAAGGTTTAATGGAAGCATACATGAGCAATATTATGTATAGCGGCCTCCGATCAGAGAGCAAAATTTTGAATTTGTGAACGAAAGGTCTTCGCTCGAGGGTAATTATCTAGCACAGTAAAGTTTATAAGAAATAGTGATGGTCAGAAGGCTGCCATGCCTGGAATTTCTAATGGGTATAAATTCTAAAAACTAGATAACACTAGAGTTAGAGGAGAACACAGAGGCTACAGCCCTGAGGAGAGAGTCTTACGAAAGGAGCGGTGTGAGCTCCACCAGGCGACTGAGTGAACGAGTTGCATAAATGATATCCAGGCCACTAGGTATACAATGGCTGCGTCCTATTCATCACTTGGATGTAAATGTTAATCTGAACTGTTGGCATCTCCCTCCATCAACGAGCCAGTGCCCGTGTGATAAGTGGGAGCAGCCAAGGGATCAGTGTAGCCTTAATGTAATCAGGGAGGTCAGTGTGTTCCTCAAGCAAACAGGGTGGTTGTGGTGACTAAAGTTCAGTGTGAAAGCAAGCAGAGGGATGAGTGTAGCCAGGGGGTCAGTGTGGTCCTCTAGCAAGCAGAGGGATCAGTGTAGCCAGGGGGTCAGTGTGGTCCTGAGCCAGAAAGCGGGTCAGTTATCTTCATTATCAGTGTGGGTATGGTAGGAGTGGCTCAGCAGTCATCCACCAGGCACTGTGCATCCTTCTGTGCACTATGAACAATTGCTTTATTTATTCATGTATCGATACTTTGATTCTGATTTACTCATTTGCCATATTTAATATCATCTAACTTACTTCATTTCATCTATTCATCTACGTTGCGTGCTGTTAAGTAAAAGTATAAAGATAGTAACAATGATAAATGGTAATGATGATAATACTAATAATTATAATAATTATTATTATTATTATTATTATTATTATTATTATTATTATTATTAGGGTTTAAAGGCCCATCGACACATCTAGGTCATTAGGGCCTTGAAATATATTAAAAACATAATAAAATCCCCATAGGGGAAAGAGATAAAACATTCACCATCTGAGACACTCCATAGGAGTGCTCAAATGGACTCTTGGTATAAATTAAGTGATACACCTGCTAAAAAAAAACCACAAGTGTATCACTCCAATAAAAAGACAAAACAAACATATTAAAATATAACACGTTAAAAAGACAAAACATGTTAAAATGATAATACGTTAAAAAGACAAAACAACATGTTAAATTGTAATAAAACTGTTAAAAAGATCTCAATATGAGATATTATCCAAAAGAGCCACTTTATAAAAGTGACTCAAATGGCATTAAAAAGATCCGCCTGGCGTATAAAACGGAGTAAACAAATAACTCCATCCGCACTATCGCGTAATAAAAAACGTAAGTCACCTTTAAAATCAAGAGCCAGACGGATAGGGGCTAGTTTGCGACACTCCACCAAAATGTGATGCACACTAAGGGGAGTATCACAAAACTCACACACTGGAGGTGGATCCCCTCTTAGTAAAAAACTATGGGTCAATGAAGTATGCCCGACGCGGAGTCTCGTCACGATGACCTCCTCTCTTCTAGACTTTCGTATAGAAGAGGGCCATCGCGACACACCGTCCCTGATGGACCGCAGCTTGTTCTGAGCAGGGGTCGAGACCCACTGCTCGTGCCAGGTGCGTAAGACTCCACGCCGAACATAACCCTTTAGATCTAAAAACATGACACCCAGACTCGCCTCCGGAGGCAGGCGTGCTGCCTCCTTGGCTGCCTGGTCCGCCAGTTCATTTCCTGGAAGACCAGCGTGACCAGGAATCCAGCAAAAGGCGAGCCGGGTGCTTAATGAATCAATTTTTAAAATTTGTTCGTGAATCATCTGCACGAGAGGATTCCACGAGTAGAGAGTGGACAATGCCAACATAGCACTCATGGAATCCGTGCAGATGAGGACAGAACGGTGACTACTTCGGTAAACAAAACACAAAGATTTAAAAATGGCATATAATTCAGCTGTAAAAACACTGGTTTCATTAGGTAAACCAAATTTAAAATTGGATCCTTCCACAACAAAAGCACATCCCACGGAGACTCCAGATTTAGAGCCATCAGTGTAGATGCGCTCAAATCCGTGAAAGCGAGTGGAGAGGAGCTCATTAAAAGTCCTCTCATATACAAAGTTTGGGGTGGTCGCTTTAGGGAACTTGGCAAGATCAAAATGGCATTTCGGAGGGCGTATCTTCCAGGGAGAAACTCGACCTGGTGATGTGGGGATAGCCTTTGGCAGGACTATCCCACACGTGTCGAAAACCGATAGCATCCGGATCCCAACCGGCCTTGTACTACGCCATTTGGTTTCATACAAGACACGGTTAGGGGGATGAAACACAGGACGATAGGCAACATGCTGCGCCATGCAATGAAGTTTCGACACGTAAGATGCCAGAAGATAGGACCGCCGGTAAGAAAGAGGGGGCTCACCGGCGTCGGCACAGATGCTGACGACTGGACTGGTACGAAAAGCACCAGTAGCCAGTCGAATGCCAGCATGGTGGACGCTATCGAGCATCTTTAACGCCGAGGGTCTAGCGGAACCATATACAAAACTGCCGTAATCAAGTTTTGATCTCACCAAGGCTCTATAAAGGCACATCAAGGTTTCCCTATCAGCACCCCAAGAGCGACCACTCACAACTTTAAGTAAATTCAAAGCTTTAACACACCTCGCTTTCAGGTCTTTGATGTGGGGGATCCAAGTTAGTTTAAAATCGAATAAAAGTCCCAGGAACCTTACGGTCTCGGAGACAGGTAAAACAACGTTGTTCATTAAAATATTGGGGGCTGGCTGTATTCCGCGTAATCTATGGAAGTGGACGACAGTCGTCTTGGCCGCAGAGAAACGAAAGCCATTACGAGATGCCCACAACCATAGATTGTTTACAGCGAGTTGTATCTGTCGTTCAGCCCTGTGGAGACTTGATGAACTGCAATAAATTGCGTAGTCATCCACAAAAAGGCATGAACGAACAGGTAAGCGCACGTTGTCTACAATGCTATTTATCGCAATAGCGAACAACGTGCAGCTCAAAGGACTGCCCTGGGGCACCCCATTTTCTTGAATAAAATCATCGGATAAGGTGTTGTTTAACCTTACCCGGAAGTGTCTATCAGACATAAAATTAGATATAAAAATAGGGAGGTTCCCCCGGAACCCCCAATTAAACAGGGTTTTTAAAATGCCGTACCGCCAGGTGGTGTCGTAAGCCTTCTCCAAATCAAAAAAGACAGCCAAGAGGTGCTGTTTATGGAGGAAAGCGTCACGAGCTGCTGTCTCAAGGCGAACAAGGTGATCCACCGTGGATCGGTTACGGCGAAAGCCACATTGCATATTGGATAGTAGATTGCGGGATTCTAGATACCATATAAATCTTTTATTGATCATTTTCTCTAATATTTTGCATACACAACTAGTTAAGGCTATCGGTCTATAACTAGTTGGCTCTAATTTATCCTTGCCACTTTTATATATTGGGATAACGGTTGCTTGCCTCCACAGTGTTGGGAATTGACGAGATTCCCAAACACAATTGTAGAGGTCTAAGAGGAACGCCCGTCCAGCAGGGGACAGTTGGCGCAACATTTCGTAATGGATATCATCAGGGCCAGAAGATGTATTGCCCGCCTGGGACAGGGCATAGGTAAGTTCCTCTTTAGTAAAGGGGGAGTTATAATCCTCCCCCCGACTTTGGCCAAAATCAATAGTAAGGCGCTCGATGCTGCGCTTATGCACCACGAACTCGTTAGAGTAGCTCGCAGTGCTAGAAATAGCGGCGAACATCGAGCCCAATACATTGGCGACCTCCATAGGGGAGGAGACAAGTGAACCGTTAGACATGAGTGCGGGTATATTATAAATGGTATTTTTGCTACTACGTACTTTACGAATGTGATCCCAAACCTTGGTTGTGGGAGTGGAAATAGTAAGGGTAGAAATAAACTGTCTCCAAGACTCTCTTCTGCTTTCTCGAATAATACGGCGAGCTCTAGCACGTAGAATCCGGAATGACTCCAGATTCTCCGAAGTAGGACGTCGATTAAAGATATGCAGGGCTCTTCGACGGTTAGAAACAGCAAGCGGGCACTCCTCGTTCCACCAGGGAACAGGACGGTGGCGCGGGTTTGGCGAGGATTTAGGGATGGATGCCCTCGCCACCGTTATGACCGTCGAAGTAAATTGCCCAGCCTTAACATCGACGTCGGGAGAATGGGGTTCGTCGAATACGGCGAGCTCGCGGAATTTATCCCAGTTAGCACGTTTAAGAACCCATTGGGGTAACCGTGCTGTACTGGGAGGATCTTGGATTTTTGAAAGCAGAATTGGAAAGTGATCGCTGCCACATAGGTCCGAGTGAACCTCCCAAAGGAAGTGAGCAGCAATCCCGGGGCTACATAGAGCTAGGTCGATGGCAGAGGATACACCATTAAAGGTGGAGAAGTGTGTCTGGGTCCCGGTGTTCATTAACACCAGGTTTCCCGAGACAAGAATATCCTCTACCATCCTCCCGCGGGCGTCTGTAAAATTAGACCCCCACACCAGGTTATGCGCGTTAAAGTCCCCCAAGATGATATAGGGGGCGGGAAGTTGTATAAAGAGGGCCTCTAGAGTCCTCTTGGAAACACGTTCACCTGGTGGGAGGTAGATGCAGCATACAGTTACTTCTATAGGAAGGGAGACTCTCACAGCAATCACTTGGAGATCAGATACAATATTTATAGACTTATTATATATATTGCTACGTGCAAGTATAGCCACACCTCCGCTAGCCCGATCGAAGAATGGCTTGTCGGTACGATATACATCGTACCCACGAAGCATCGGGCTGTCAGTTGGGCGGAAGTGGGTCTCCTGCAAACACAATATGGAAGGATGCAGGGAAGAAATTATTAGTTTAATTTCCTCTACACGAGCATAAAAACCCCTACAATTCCATTGTAGTAGCGACATAAGTTATTAGTATGAAATTTAATTATCCTCGCAATCCATTTCACTATCCTTTAAGAATAAAAATTTGTTGAGGCCCTTTTTAGGCCCTCTTGCCTTTCCCAGTCTCTCCTGTACCTCTCGCTTCAGGAGAGGCTTCGGCTTATTTTGGGGAGACTGGGGAGTCGGATTCTTGTTCGAAGGCTTTAAGGCCTTCGACGATTTTTTAATATTTATTTCGGCGGTC
>JAUUDZ010458226.1:0-12328 GCA_032361705.1 Panulirus versicolor | reverse complement strand
CCATTCTCTAGCTGTCATGTGCAATGCGCCGAAACCACAGCTCTTTATCCACAACCAGGCCCCACACACCTTTCCGTGGTTTTTCCCAGCCGCTTCACATGCCCTGACAGTCAGGCACGTCGATCCCTGTATATCACATCGTTCTAGCTCGCTTTTGGTCTTCGGTTCTTAGACTAAAATTCACTGTCAACCTAATAAAGGGATCAGCGCTCATACTAGATTTGTTTTTTGTTTTACGTATTTTTTGAAACACTTAAACATAGTATGATACATCAATCCGTCACTAGATCATGTTCTTGTGTTCTAAAACTTTAAAGATTGCCGTGTTGCAGATCTGGCACTGGCAATTCATGTATGTGTGAGAACACTGTATTTTCCTTATTGTTTTGTCTCATCATCTGATCACCGAATTATGTGGAAGCTTATCTACCTCGCTAGTGAAGGTAATCTGTACAGAGGTTATTTAGTATATTGTGGATTGCAGGACAGTGTGAGTACCTTTTGAACTCTTGCAAATTTCTTTAATGCCTCCTTTCAGAGCCAGGTGTGTGTGTTGGATCTGATCTTTTAGATTTTATGTAACATACAGAGGCTGCTGCATGGATAAATAGTACTAATTTACTGGGAGAAAATGAATCCAAAGAGGAGTAAACGTGACATGCTTATATTTTGTTATCCAGTTACACTTACAGTAATTTGGCTGCGAACGAGACGTCATCACTTCATATCTGAACTTTGTATAAGCCAATCTCTCTTGTGAATCTGATGATATTATCTACTCATCCTTCCAGTATGTGTGCTAAACTACGTAACCACCGGTCGGAATGGGACGACTCTCGGGCTGCACAAGAGGCTACAGATGACAGGCTACAGCGCGATAGCTACAGGCACCGCCAGGATCACTGGGGCAGTGGTGTTATATCAAGACACTACGAACACACTTCTCCAAGTGCCTGGGGACATGGGACGAGAATGCCAACCAGGGATGCTAGAGACGTTTATCATTCGCCATCAGCTGCCTCGCAAACACAAAGTCGGGTTAGATATGTAGGCGAGATTCACGCAGGAGTTCGGGAGCACTCCGGCGATTTAAGACAAGACAGACGATCTCGAAATCGACAGCCTTCAAGACCGTTTGAGGAAGTTACAGCAAGTTCCCGTAACCAGGGCGGGGACCTTGAATATTGGCGATCTCGAGGTTTGAGAGATCCCAGAAGGACCCCGATTGGTCGTGAGTCACAAGAAGACGCTCGAGGTTCCTCAAGGTGGGGAGCACCGCGGGCACGGGTGGAGGAAGCAGACATGTGTAGTATGGGCACGTGGGATATGCCGGAAAGTAGCCGGGGACTTAGTCGCACCTCCACCTCACCAGGAAGATATGGTTCTCCCCCGAGATTTAGGGACGGGAGTCATGAAGAAACAAGTTTTTCCGTCTGTGATCCTGAGTATGAAGCCCATAGGAGCAGGGACAGTGACTGTTTGGACCACGATAGTCACTCGTACCCGCATGCTGACAAATACCTAGATACAACGGACTCCACGGAGCCTTCACAGAGACAATATCGAGACGGGCGAGACGCCAGAGAGTGCTGGGGTAGCATGTATGGGAGAGGTTCCTACCGTGCAACGTTCTCACAACAGACGGAGTATGAGGAACCGATGGACATGTTGCCCTCTCATGTGGATAGGTTTCAAGGTATGTATGAGGAACAATGTGCTAGTAAATGTAAGTAAATTTTTTGTGCTTAACGGACTGACCACTTTGATAACTCTTGAATTAGTATTTGAAAGGAATGCAGTTGATGGCTGACATTGGAACATAATGAAAAACATGAATTGATTTGCACACAAACTGATTATCTGCTGCATGCATGTAGAAACACGTTTAACGTAGTGAAAAGTAATTTTTGTATAGAACGTGAACAACCTAATGGCTGACTCTGCTCGTATTGCAGGCAATTTAGACTATGTTTTTCATGAATTAGGACGTAATTGTATTGTATGAAGTAACTTCTCCGTCCATCATTATGGCATGAATGTGTAGGACAAAGGAAGGGAACCAAAACACTGCATTAACACTTAGTTCTCTAACAACATTAGAAAGTACATAGAGTTCTGTTCTGTAAATCAGTGGCACCTTTCCTACCATGTCCTGGACGTTCTGTACCTTATTATACCAGGCCAGTGACAGATACCATACGCGCACCAAAGAAAATCATTATCCACCATGAATATTGTAGAGACACTCATCAAACGCCTTAGTACAGAGTTAGGGTCAATAATTACTGTGGACTACCATGACATAGGTTCATGCTACAGTTTCCCATGATCAAGTTTATGCTCCAGTTTCATTACGCTTCTGCTTCCAGGAACTTTACGTTTCCGTGGGTCCTTGCGGGGACGCTGGAACCCCCCTGATGACATTACAGAGACTGGGCACCCGCCAGATGGCAAGGAGGACCGTAAGTGAAGGATAATTTCTTTTATAAGAATTCAGGCAAAAAAGTCATTAGTATTGGTAGGATTAAGGACGGGGATAGGGTCACACGCCGTTTCCCCAGTTCCTGATATTTTCATCTTTTCGTACGAGTGTCTTCAATGCTACATAGGACATGTATGAAATTGTGGGTTGTTGTTTCAGTATTGGCTATCTTTTGTACCACAGAAATCTGTTGCTTTTATTTATATCTATTTACGTCCTATCCCTCTCTTCACTCTAGCGTTCACTCTGTTAAATCTCCTCTCCATCACAGGTTAGTGTATTTTTTTTTCATTACAGTTTTTAGGAACGAAAATTAGGATCTTCAGTATTCATTTCTTAAAGTCAGTATTAATCAATATTTTTCTACCATGTTATCTAAGTTTTCCGCTATACCTCGTGCTGCGAAATAATGATAAAAGAAAACATTGAAGGTAACTCAAGTATTCGTCTCCCATCAGCCATGACTGGGTCGGAAATTGTGGAGACGCTGAGCTGCATCCGGGAGCAACCCTGGCCGATGGAGCGACGCAGGTTGACGAGGATGCAACTCAGGAAGAAGCTGGTGAGGAAAGAACATGGAAGTGGTGTGTCGGTCGGTGTTGTGGGGGGGGGGGATGTAGGAGGGGGACAATAAGCCTGGTAGGCAGAGAAGAAAAAGTAGAGCACCGTTCTTGATCACGTCCACAGAATACACGACACAGCCGAATCGAATATTTGGACGAAGGAGATAGGCTAGCAAACACAGTTCTCATATTGTAGAAAAGTGATTTCGTGGTAAATGATATTGTAGGCAAATCGTATATGGTTAACTGCACTCTGTTGTACCGCCAAGTTATGCTAGTGTTCAACGTTAGATGTGCTTGCTTAACGTATATTCAAGCTATACTCTCCACCGTTGGAGTGATTCGTGTGTCTTGTTCGGGATGTGTGTAGTTTGCGTCTGAATGTTTCGCCATCAAAGCCTAGTCTTGTTTGGGTTATTTGTAGTTTGCGTCTGAATGTTTCGCCATCAAAGGCTGGTTCTAGATTTTATTAATGTCTCGCCATTAGAGCCTAGTTCTCTTGATTTTAAAATGTTATTAGTCAACTGTCTAGTGATGATTTTGTTTGGGTCTTGCGTGATGTCAAACACAGAGAGGAATTATTGCTGGAGGCAGTATGTGTGCACCTCACGGCTTAACCTTCCAGGCAATTTCCTTGCTGGTTGTGAGAGTCAGGTGATCAGTGAGAGGTAGGCAGGCAGAAACATCGATACTGAGCCAGCCGGTGTGTGTGTGTGTGTGTGTGTGCAGAAATGATTTGAGCTCAACAAAGTCAAAGCAGCACAGCTTCGATCAAGTGTAACTTAGGTGTGCGTGACAATGCAGGAATAATTAGTTAATATTTCATAGAATTTTTATTTAGACATATTTAAATGTACTTTACATTTGCCCTGGAGTTCGAAGCTCAAGAGGCATGCTTCTGGACCATGTATTTCGCTACACCTTGCGTTACATGGCACTGAATGGCTTTTTCATCCACAGGAAGACATGGAATGGAGGTGGTTCTATGTCCAGCCCGTGACGACGGTGATGAAAAAGGGCGGCCACAAGATAACATCCATCTTCCAGGCTTTTGATGTGAGTCTTACGATTTGGATTATAGTGAAAGGTGGCAATTCAACAAAAATATGAGTTCCAGTAACGGAAATATGGACTCCTTGGGGAAGAAATTCTCTGACCTTTTCACTCGCGATGTAGCTCTTTGTATGATGTAACACCGCGAGTGGAGTCTCCTTGGCCAGGCTGGATCACTGGGAGTACAGTTTTCATCAGAGAACTTCTCACTCCAAAGGAGTCGTATCCATTCCTAGCTCATCTACGATTTCCCTATTCAGTCTGTTCCATTCCTACGCCATTCTAAGACTGTAGAAGTACTTCTTTACATGGATTTCAACAAGGTTTTGCTTGATTTCGAAGAGCTGTTCACGCTCGTGTCATCAGTCTTGTTCATAAAATTAAAGATAGTGATCAAGTCATCCCTCACTCCTCTTTCTTCCATGGTAGGCAAATCAAAGTCATCCAAGCGTTTCTCTGTAAATCTGTTCTTAATGCTCTCATCTTTGTTGCCCTTGCACGGACGGACCTTCTCTATTAGGTCGTTGTACTTCATTGGGTGGGATGACCAAGCATGAGGAGCGAGTTCTGGTTATTGGCCGTATGCATGACGTGAACGTATTGATGAATGTTTCCTTATCCCGAATGGTGTCTTTTTCGCCAGCCGAAAATTGGTCTCCTTAAGTGATCTAATGTGAGAATCTGGTGACAGATTAGGGACATTGTCGACTCCTAGGTTGCTCTCTCACACTCTTAAGATTCCTGTAGTTTACATCCTTCGGTTTTCACAACATTATTACTGTACCTCGTCGTTGTCGTTGTTGTGTCCTTGTGGTTGTTAATTTCGAATCATTGCAGTTATTGCATCCTTGATATTTTTTCACCTTAACAGTTGAAATTGTTAGTCTCATCGCTGTTGCAGCTTAAACCTTACTCTGCCGTGCAGGTCTGCCCCCTTAAATCCATCCCAGGAGAAGTAGCGTTTGAAAAGTTGTTGCTGTTGATATTGGCAGGTGTTACCGGTGGTTTCCTGCGGTTGCAGGATGTATCGATGAAGTTCTTGCGTGCGTGTTATCGTTGTTTCGCTTATCTTCTATTTTTCTACACATTTCCCTTTTTTCACTTGTCACTTTTGAATTTTTGTATTTGTTGTTGCCATTGGTTTGTTGTTGTCTTCATGATTTTCATGTCTTAATTTAGGGATTAGCTTGAAATGAATCCATTACTGGAGAACCACTTTCCAATTTCATTTTTTTTCTCTTTCAGCCATGGCATCGGGTTCTTAAACGCATCGAGGGCAAGTTTGGCACCAGCGTAGTTGCCGTCTTCATCTTCTTACGCGACCTGATCCAACTGAACCTCGTGTTAGCATTGCTCCTGGTGGGTGGTGTGGTGGTGCCCTCTGCTCTCTGGGCGACTGACGACACAAACCAAGGCTTCGGCTGGCAGGCCTCGGGAGACTGCTTTAACAGACCTAAGGACTTGTGCTCGGGACTGACCTTGAGGAATGATCCAGCGGTGAGCAGTCCTCGTAAATTTGTTACGTTTCTGCTCAAAAGTATGGTGTGAAGTAGTTGATTGTGTATTGAGTATACTCAAATTTCATGCTTGTATGCACGTGTGTGCGTGTGTTTGTATTTGTATTGATAGGCTATAAGTGCAAGAATCGGACACTTCAAAAAAAAGCATCAAACCAGGGATACTTATATACTGCGCCATTTCGAATATGTTCAGGTGTGGGACCATTGCCGTGTAAACCGCAGCAACCATTTTTGTTGCCACATCACTGAGAAAAATAAGAAAAATCTGATACCTTGGGAATTAGACATGATATAACAAAGATGGGGTTTGTACCGGTTCTTATGGTCAGAGATTACTGTGAATACCACTATATGGAGTACTGCTATCACATCTGGGGTGGTTCTACTTGACAAGGGTTAAGTCGAAAGCGGTCAGACTTATAAACTCTTCTAAGCTAATAGTAAAACTTGACACGCTTACCCTTAGCCGCAAAGTTGGTTCACTTTCCCTTTCCATATGTTGTACTTTAGTTTTTGCTCCCTAGAGCTGGCTGCATGTGTGCTAAACCACATAACACTTGGCAAGCTGCTGCATCACGTGATTACTGTGTGGCCATTGGCAGTTCAAAGGTGAGCCGTTTTGTTAACTTACTTTCCCTACAACTCATAACTTTGGAATGATCCCCCCTTTCATGTCTTTCCCCAAAATTATGACCTGGCACATTTTCAAGACAATTTTTTCACTTCCTCCAAAATTCGTAAATACTTTTCGTGTGTCTTTTTCTCGTTGATTAACCTCCCTGTGTTGGAATGAAGGTCCGGCCTTGATGTGGACTTTTGTGAGTGATTGGAGCCTCCAACATAAATAACAAATGTTTAGCTTTAATATGCAAATCAGTGCCGCTACAAGCGAAAAACGTAGTATTATGTTTTTAGCCCTATACAAGAGGATCATATATGAAGTGTGTTTATACTTTTTCATGGCAAGAGATTATGATGATACAGTCAGTCTTGTTTCATAGAAATTGTGGAAATTAGGTTCACCATAACAGTTTGATGTTCAACAGTAAACATTTCTTCAAGAAAAAATGTAAGGATAGGTCAACCAGAGGCTTTAACATAAAATCAAGCAAGGAACCCGTTAGAAAAAGATTAAGAAGTACTTTTATAGTATGATTGTGTGGAATGAATTGCATGATGAATCTGTGAATATGAATCGCATGCAGAAGTTCAGATAAAAAAGATGTAACTATTGAATGTTCAAGTGTAGAACTCTCTGCCCCCCACAGAAAAGCGTAATTCTACTCGTGACTAGTCATCAAAACTACGGAGGCAAAGTACTAGCCATAAGAAAATAGATGGAAACTAAGTAAGACTAAAGTTACCAAAAATGTGAGGAAATTCTAGTGACCGAGTTGTGGGTACATGGCTCAATACGTAGTAGATTGTCAGATTTCATTATTCCAAAGCGATGCAAAATGTTAGAGGTAGGATCCCGGGTGTGTAGAATTCCCACTCCAAACCACACATAAAGATGATCAACCTGTACGTGATCACACAGTCTGAGGGTGATTGCAGTATAAAATCTTATTCCTTCATTATTAAGAATTCAAGAGACTTATGTATAATTATTTTGTGTTTCAGGTTCAAGGATGCAATAGAAATTATGTTGAACATTTGGAGAGTATTGTGAGCAATCATAGAGGAAAAGTTACAGACCTGGTGCAAGATTTCCTTCAAGGAACCGGGTTTCTGGAGTGGACAATACTTTTTAGTGGTTTCTATCCTGTAACTACTGCTGACGGCGACTACCTTGTCAGCTTAGCGTACATCCTCACCGTCCTTCTTGTGTACTTCATTTCTCTGATTTACGTTGTCGTCTTTGCTGCCAGATTCCTTCGCCACACCTCGGGAACAGGAAGTGAATACGGCATGATTTTCTCCAACATCATTTTCGCTGGCTGGGATTTCACAGTGAGCGAGTCAGCTGCTGCCCACACGGAACATCGCCTTATCGTGAGTGAGGTAAAGGCCGCTTTTGACGATGAAGAATTCCACGAGAAGAAATTGAAACGCACACGAAATGACCTTGCACAACTCTACCTTGCCCGTGTCCTCGTCAACATATTTGTACTGTTCCTCATTACTGGAGGTTGGACTGGCATTTATTTTCTGGTGAAAGAAGCTGAAAAGCCTGTGGACGACCCCTTCCAACAAGACTTATGGAGCTATGCACCAACCGTGTGCGTAGCTCTTCTAAACTTCATTTACCCGGTGATATTTAACTTTGTGGTAACGTTTGAGCATTACAGAGGCCGCACAGAACTACTTTTGACCCTCGGTCGTTGTGTCTTAATCAGGCTGACATCTTTAGGCATCCTCGTTATCACGAAACTGCATCTTATCTATTACCAGTCACGTGGATGTGACCCTGAGGGTCAAGACTACATTTGCTGGGAGACACACCTAGGCCAGCAGGTTTACTCTGTCCTGGTGCTGGATGTGCTAATTCAGATTGGTATGACTTTTGTTATAAACGTATCACGAAAGGGATTAAGCCACTTTGAAAACTCCCTGTGCAAGAGAGCGAGTCGGATAGAATTTGATGTGCCAGGTCATGTGCTGGATATTGTGTACGTTCAGGCAATCTGTTGGCTGGGTGTTTTGTATTCCCCACTAATGGCAACTGTTTGTTTCTTCACCTTCTGCATACTTTTCTGCCTGAAGTTGTTTACACTGACTTGGACGTGCGTACCAGCGACCAGAGTATTTCGAGCCTCCCGCTCATCTGCCATGTTCACGACCATCCTCTTGCTTGCCTTCCTAATGTGCCTTATGTCCAACGGCTGGGCCATGTTCTTCCTCTGCCCGTCCGAGGCTTGCTCACCATTCCGAGGCTTGGGCAACAGCTGGGAATCCCTGACGTACTACATCTGCAGGATAAACAACTCTGCATATTGGATCAGGTGAGAATATCTTTCACGATATTTATTCTATAATTTTGCCAACAATTTTGCACACGTCTGTTTCATAATGTTGCTTAAAACTTTTACCTTAGACACCAGAGGGACCTAACCTGAAATTCATTGTCTTTCCACTTTACCATACAGATATGTATGGTAACTTTGTCGAACATATTAATCTAGAATGTATCAGTTCTTCAACTTAATGAATGATTTCTCCAATACTCGTTTCTCCTTGTAGGTCTGTGTTGTTCACCCTGGATGATGCTGTGGTAACGATAGTTCTAATAGGACTGGTTATCCTGCTCTTCACCTTCTACATCTCTGTGATTAAGGCTCGTAATGCCTTGATAAAGAGGCTCGAGAAGAAACTAAGATATACAGCTAAAGACAAAGCCTATCTTGTGGAAGTATACAAGTCTATAAGAAGAGCAGATGCAGTTTGATATGATCAACGTGATAGAAGTGTACGGGTGGATCGTTTGATTGTATATAAACAACTTTTCATATCAATCGTCAGTCACGGAAGACTACTCTACGGAAATAGGTCGTAGACGTTGCAGCTACCTTCCATATTGGACAGCATACCCCTTTTGTAGGAGTCAGAAGTATGTGGCTTAGTGTGTACAAGAACACAAGTATCTTCTTCAACGCTTGAGGCACCAAACTGCTGCAACAGGTCCTCCAACTGCTTGAGCCTCGCTCGGAAATTCCGTACCTGCTGAGCCTAATCTTACCTTGTCCATCCATGGATGGTGCTCTTTCACACCTGCAGTAACCAAGAAATGAAACACAGGTAGCTATGCACTATGTTTGTCAGGCGCATAATTCTACCATTATAATGAAAATCCTTTTAGTTCATGCTTAGTAATTGGTGATTTTTTTTTTTAAATGTTAGAATCATGAATGTATGTGTGTGTTGCATTAATGATTGCTGGTTTTCAAGCAACGTTCACTTTGTAGTTTTGTTATTAAGCCTAAGAGATGCAACATTTGTGTTATATGTTGAAGTTCATGACCTGATGTGTATATTATAAAATCTTTTCAACAACCTGATAAGCAGCCAAATTCTCATGGCATTTACAAGTACCGAAGTACTGTCAATAATCATTTCTCAACTAAATACCGTTTCACCTTGGCATTGTTAACAGGTTACCCCAAATTTCAAGCAGATTTGGGTTCGTAGGGCGCTAGACTGGTACACCCTCTCTTGACTCTAGCTACTCTCATGAACAGGTGTTTGATTATTTGACCCTTAGGCTTATATACTACAATGGATAGTTAGACCACCTGCTCAGGCTTGTAATTTCCAATCTAAGAATCTTGAATATCTTCCCAAGTGTTAGAATAATTACATGCTCTCTCTGTAAAATATGGCCTGTGTTCAGAGAACGAGTTTAGTAGGACGTATCCTTGGTTTCCATCGCAAGTCATGTTGCAGCACATTCTTAGACCATGTCACCATCTGTTCATGAACGTGGTGTTGAGGGAAGTAACTGTGAGGACTTGAGGGTCGTCGAGTGCGGGGCAAGTCCACAGTATTCTAGGGACGGAGAGCCAGGGTGTAGAGTCACTTGCTGTCTGCAACTGGTTCTTGTGAATGACTCGAGAAAGAAACCTAAAACTTGATGTTCAATTTTGTGTATGTGAAAGAAGGAAGTTGAAACTTAATCTGAACAAAAGTTAGGGAATGAGGTGTAATGCGGGGCGAGACGGGATGGTTTTATTGTACATTTGAATGGGAAGGAAGTGGAGTGTTTTGGGCACCAGGGAGTGAACTGCATATGGAACAAAGGTTGGGCGGGTGCGAGTTTAACTGGCAGAGGGGGGGGGGGGGGGGGGATGAGGTGCCCCGCGGCGCGTATTAAAGATGTCAGTCGCGGTTAGGACAAAAGTAAGTTTGTTTTGAAGTTACTGTTGTCCCAGGCGTATTTTATACTTCAAACTACTCTGTGCATTTATTTATTTTGTTTTTGGGAGGGACGTCCGCACGGATCAGTTACAGAAATTAGAATATTTCAGAATCTTTATACTATTCCGAATACTGTAAAATGACTGATAAAAAAGTCTTGACACCGGAGGTAGACGAAAAACCTTTGTGATCAGTTAGTAGAAATTTGTAATTAACACAATTTGATCATAGTCTGAGATTTTAACATACCCAGTATCTCAGTGGAAAGAAAGAAATTTCCACTATCTCCGGACACAGGCTGAGACTTTATCCTAATTTGACTTGTTAACGCCCCACCAATATGCAATTCATTGAAAAACCTTGTCGCGAATGAGAGCATGTTAGACTTCTGTCTTGCTACAGGTGAGGATCGTTACGTTGAAACGAGAAAAGTGAGGAACACGTGACAATGAGCAAAATAGTCATTTTTTACCACTGCCCGTAATGAAGTTAACACGAAAAGATGCAAAAAAGAATCAGGTTTTAGATTCTACTTTTCTTTGATTAACTTTTGAATGACAAATGTGGGATATCGCCACTGAAGATGTTATGGACGTGGCTTGGGGAAAACTTTCATAGTAATAGATTCAACTTTCACGCTAATGCGTAGTACAACGTCTTTTCTACAACGAAGCCAAGATGGTGGAACATTTGAATAAAAAAGAGCCTGTTGTCTAAGAAAGTATGAAACTCGAGGAGAACAATGCCAGACATGTTAAGGTAAAAAGGTATACTTGCGCAGAAGTAGAGACCTTAACGTCAAAGAAAACGTGAGTATGAAGCATTTAATGCTACGAATATCTCCAAGGAGTTTTGTGCATCAGGTAGGAGAGTCATTACTTGGTCAGTTGTTCATTGATTATGGAGGAGTGTGACCTGATATAAAGCCACTGTAAAGGTCATGATTATTTTACAGTTATATTAGCGATTGAAAAGATAGTTTATGTTCTACAACTTAAACAGGTGTTGGATATATATTATCAGTACGATATGAAAGATGGTAAAACGGTAGCCCTAAATAAGTTTAGTCTAAGGAGAATGAAAAGGGGCGAAAAAACTGAGATAGTTAAGTAGTTAAGTACTTGATTGCTCTTTTCAATAAATCGCTTTCGACGGAGAAAATTCGAGAGGAATGGAAGTTTGCCAATGTAACACTGATACTCATAAAAGGTATCAGGTCCCTGCCCGGAAATTATCGCCCAATTAACTTAATGTCTGAAGTTAGTAAATTTATGGAAACTATCATTCGGGACAAAATTGTATATCATTGAGCGGACCACCACTTAATAAACGATTCAAACTTTTTTTTTTCTATCGAAATCATTCATATTTGACATTGCTTGATTTCTTTTATATTTTCAAACTTATTTAGCTTAGAAAGGAGGCTAAGATCTAATACTAAAGGTATTCAGCATTATCGAAGGCTTCGATAATCTTGATCTAACAAACTAAACTAGATGTATCAGGTTTCACACTTCGTAATGGATACGATACACACTCGTGGAATGAAGCGAAGCACGTTTTCTCCACACACTAGTTGAAGGGAGCACCATAGATACGTTCGAAAAGTCGTTAATGGCAACTAAGCTTTTTGTCCACGACAGCCATTATTTCCTCTTGTTTATTCACACGAAAAGTTTACCGGTATTTCTCTGATTATTTGTGTGGCATTCCACTCTCGCCTCACTAATCTGGGGTTCAGAGCTCTTCCACTATTGCAAACAGCCTCGGAAGGACCCAAGGGTCTGTTGTTTATAATCCATACAGCAGTTACTTAGTTTGGAGAAGGAAAAATATTGTGAAAATGTGATTGAAAT
>JAUUDZ010458215.1:0-12328 GCA_032361705.1 Panulirus versicolor | reverse complement strand
CCAAGTGAGGATATTCCCTCAAAGGCTCAGTCCTCTGTTCTTAACACTACCTCACTAATGCGGGAAATAGCAAATAGTATGGAAAAAAAAATCTTCAATCCAATGGACAATCTTGAAGAATAATCCATATAATAATTATGGTTCTGTAACATTTCATCACCATCCACTACTGTTAGTAACAGTTCCACTGACAACAGTTGTGTTCCAAATCCACATGGACTTGAGGACAAAGTTGCCAGAAGTTGTGTTCCAAATCCACATGGACTTGAGGACAAAGTTGCCAGATCATGTGTCCCAGCTGATGATGAATGTTTCTTTTCTACATTTTCCCCATGCCCATATAATGCTACCACTGATGATCTGTTTAACATCAAAAGGTCGGTTTTAAGAGTTACAATGAAAATTCTACGCTAAAATCACTCTTTACAGTGGCAACAACGATTCCATAAGAGTAAAACATCATAATCCTAGAAAATATGCATCAGTATTCTAAACTTTAACCCCAGTGCTAAAAGTTATACTGCTGTATCCCTTCACTGGAACTTTTCTTAAAAATATAATTACTCAAAATCTAGAAGTAATATTGTGGGAGAGTTAAAGCTGTGAATTACAGTAAATTTTGCCCAGCAATTACTCTCCGCCAGTAATATATGTTTCAGTAAAGTACACTCGCCATGTCAACCATGCCTATGTAAACACTGCTAGCCTTAACTACATGCAAAGTTACACGAGTAAATTACAATAAATTTTGCCCAGCAATTAATAACTGCCAGTCATACATCGGTTTCCGTGTAATAAACTAACCACTCAATACATAAACTGATCTGATCCGCCAGCCCTAAATACAGTCACAGCAGAAGCCTACAAAATGTACCATTTTTCCCCTAACAACACTTTAACAGAAAATGTACATTTACCTGAAAGGCTTCTTCAAATTCGTCGAAAAGATTACCGGGCGTGGGTGTCGCTGCCATCTCCTATACACAGTAAGAATTGGTTTCCCCTGTGTTTGTTGTTTGGTTGTGCAGTTTGCTTATGTTTTTTGTTTACACGCCAGCCGGAGGAGGAGGCCAAGCGGCGCACACCCAGGGAACAAGTGAGACAGCGACTATATTATCTACCACCAATATGATTATTTAGAGGTATGTTGCTGTAGATAACTGCTACTGAATATGAAAAATGAATGTAATAATATGATATTAATCCATGAATGGTCATTATGATGTAAGAGCACTCCTAGTTTATGTTGTGTTTTCGCTGAAAATTGTTGGCGTTGAGTTAGTTTGCATGATCATAGCTGGAGGTGGTTGTGACCGTGCCTGCTACCTGCAGGTGTCAAATGGGTTGGTGAATTAGATGACGTGACCATTAGTGATTGCTGCGAGACACGCATCGGTAAAATGATTTGGAAGCACGTAGTTATGGTCGTTATCCATCTGCTGTTATATGGTAGCGTGATAAGGACGAAAGGGATGGGTCTGACAAGCAGACGGGTGACAAGGCCCAAGGTCTTGGTGATATCACTGGATGGTTTCGACCACGACTACCTTTCGCTGTACCAATGGGAATACCTCAGTGTATTTTACTCTCACGGCAGCCACCCGCAGAGATTCAGGTAAAGCTTACACATAACATATCAACATAACACTAACGGAAGCTCTCTACAAAAGATTCCAAAACTTATACGGGTAGACAGAGAGTCCAGATGTTCAAGTTAAGTATGAGAATGAGTTTTGATAGTCATGCGGATTAGGATTTTATTCTTGTGTAACTGTCTGTTTACACACTACGGACAGAGAGGTTTACACTTAGGGGACCCCATCTCTTTTACTTTCTGTACCATCAAGAAGACTCTTAAGTGTTTGTAAGCCTCTAGTATTTACTGTCTTGCTTATACATGGCGATGGTGGTTAGAGCTGAAGACAATTTTGGTAGTTGCAGACATTCTCCCTCTGACACGTGGACTACTGCCCACAAACATACAATCTCTCCTTGTCATATGTAACACTTGACAACACTTAACTCACACAGCTCATTCTTCATAACTAGATTTTCCTGTGGTGAGCACTAAGTACTAGCCCCGCCTTTTGGCAAAATGGTAGGAGCAGTAGACATAAGTAGTAGGTAGAAGCATGTAGGCTGGAGCATTAAGTGGAAACATTAGGGAGAAGTAGGTAAGAGCATTATATAGGAGTAGTCATTAGGAACATTAGGGGTAGGAGCCTCTACAAACACAGCGCTAGACTTGCCCTCTGCCATTGGTCTGCTAAGGGTGAGGCACTAAAGACTAAGAAGTGACAGTGGAGTTCTTAGTTATGGAGACTGTTGCTGTGGCCGTCCTTGAGGGAGTTCCAGTTGGAATAGGCATCAGAGATATAGATAGATAGATAAAACTAGAGGTGAAAGAAGGTAATCAGGCAGTGAAATGTGAGTATTGTAAGAACGTGGTATCATACAGAATTTGAAGGGATAGATGTAGATAAATATGGAGTTCTGAAAGTGCTTAAGCTAGTGAGGATGATGAACAGAAGTGATGGTTATGGAAAGGTGTGTTCCAAGGGCAGTGTGTGTTTTCATCATTGTTAATATTTTGAAAAAGAGCAAGGTTGAGAATGTTGACAAACAGTAAAGTTGAAAGGCATGAAAAATGTATTGTTTTTGGACAAAACTAGAGATATGATAAAAAAGAAATTTTTGAAGTGAATGAAAGTGAAAAGAGAGAAAGTAATATTGTTATTATAGGAACTAGAATTTATGATAGCTGAGAACAGTGGAATACCAAATGATATCAAAAGTATCACAGATGTATTTCACCAGTCTGAACACAATTCTTTTATATTTTGGTGGATTTTGATGAATTTCATTGGATAGGGATACTGCTCTGTACAGCACCTTATGAAGAACTTTTATCAGCGTCATAAAGTTGATTTAGGAACTTAAAGGCTGTTACCAGGTTATCACCTCTACTCCATGATGGACAGCTGTGTAACTCTCAATGTTTCACTGTAGCTGTTTTCTTAATTCATATGCCTTCTTTGTTGCTCTTTTGTGGACCCTTTCAGTCATATCTTTGTGCTTCTTTAGATACATTTACCTATACATGGAAGGCAAAATCCACTTGTGGTTCAATTCATGTTGTAAGTAGCTTATGTAGGACTTCCATATTCTTATTGGGGATTGAGAGCCAGCACAGGCCTTCTAAGGAAATACTTAAAGACTTAAGATTTTTCTCTATGGTGGCTTCATAGAAGTTTTCAAAGTCCTAAGTGATATTGATGACATATACGATATTTCTTTACCTTAGACAGAGACTCATTGACCAGAATGATAGTGTGAAATTAGGAAGGAGTTGTAAGAATGTGGGCAAAAGTTTTTTTTACCTGTACGGTGTTGAGGCATTGGAATGAATTACCTTCTGAAATAGTAAATGCAGAGACTATAAATTTCTTTAAATAGATGCAAGACAAATATTACGCTTACATCTCTTATCAGTAAGGAAATTATGTTCTTGTTAATTATTCTTTGTTTTTTAGAGTCCATTCAAAGTGCAGGTGTCATCAAACTGATTGGGAACTTTTCCAGTCCTCACCTTTTTTGTGTAATTTCTATGCCAGTATCTTACCACACTACTGCATAGTATTTTTTTCACATCATTTTCTTGCCAGAAGTTGTGCTGGAGGGAGGTGGGGACCTATATTCTGCTTTGCCATCTTGTTTCTACCACTTTCTTTTTATTTACAGACATCCTCATTATGGAATATCAGGTCTCCTGTTATCTCTCCAACATTTATATGTTAGGGGCCAGTGACATGAGCTCATTTGCGTCTAGTGATATATAACATACATCTTAACAGCAGAATGAACTAAACCTTAGGAGATTGGCAAATTAGATTTAATTCAAGAATTTGTGTTGGCAGTTGAAAGCCCCTAAGAAATTTCATTCACACATCAAATCTTCTATTATTTCATCCACCTTTTTAGATTTTGTGGCTTTGTTTTTAGGGTCATATGGCATCTTTTGATTTTGACGAAACCAAGTTACATTAAGTTGATTTTTTCTTACCTTGCAGTCATATACCAAGTAATATATGTACACTAGTATTTATTGAAAGTTTTTGTTTGATTCTTCCTCCAGAAATCAGTTTGTAACCAAGACTTTCCCCAACCACTTCTCCATAGCTACTGGGGTGTATGAAGAGGTGCATGGTGTGGTTGGGAACTCTGTGTTTGACCCTGACTTGAATCAGACATTCACCATAACGGATGAAGGACTCTTTACTCAAAATCCCAATATATCACCAATTTGGGTAAGGAACATCCATTGCAGTTTCCACTTTGTTGAAATTTTATATCATAATGATTTGTAATTTACGTAGATATAACAGCTTTTATGTAAAACATACCATGACTAGGAAGATCCTGCTAGTTTTTTCCAGGATGGGTTAAAGAGGGGAGGACAGAAATTGTAATTGTTACTCATTGATTTACAGTAACTTTCACTGTGTTGTTGTTTATACCTAGCAGTAAATTTGAATCTAAGAAATATAAAACCATGTTTTTTTTCCTACATCAAGGCCGGGCCTTAATTGAAATATTAGCAGGATTATTAGGTAGAAACATTAGATAGGAACCCCTGCAAGCACTGTGCTAGACTTACCCTCTGCCAGTGTCCTGTTAAGGGTGCGGCACTAATGGCTAAGAAGTGGCACTAGAGTTCTTTAGTTATGGAGACTGTTGAAGTGGCCACCCCTTTGAGGGAGTTCCAGTTGGAACAGGTGTCAGAGATATAGATAGATAGAAAATGAAAAGACAAGGGAAGGTAATTACGAATTTTGGAGGTAGTGAAAAATTGTCTTTTATAGTGTGCCAGGTCATAGTTATAGGGAAAGACATGAAAAGGTAGTTTTAATGCTTTAAGGTGTAGGGAAAGAAGCATTTATCAAAACAGCACACCTTTGACTTGTTGATGGCCTCACAGTAATCATGTGACTCAGCTGCATGGTGAGTATTGCTTGGTCTAGTTTTTCATGGGGGAGCACAAGCAGCTGACTGTTAGGAGCATATTGTGGCATAGGGGAAGAGGGTCAAGTTTTCAAGTTAACCTGGGAATTTTTATAAGATGGACTACTTTCGACTCAACTCTCTCATGTAATAATGCAGAACTAGAGCCACCCCAGGTGTGAGAGCAATACTCCATACAAGGACGGATCGATCCTTTTCATTGAAATGGAGCAATTGTTCAGAAGAAAAGAAGTTTCAGCATGTAAACAGAACACCCAGTTTCTTAGAAGCAGACTTAGCTATTCCCATTATGTGGGGTTTCCAAGAAAGAGTGGATGTTACAGTGATACCAAGTATGTTCATTGAGTCAAGAGTGGAATTACAGAACCATCAAAGAAGAGACGAGAGTTGTCGAGTTTTTGAGAGAGATAAGTAGAAACGCGGTTGTGGAGGGATTAAACTTAACTAAATTTCTTCTACCCTACTGAGATATCCTGTCCAAGTCTGAGTTTATTGAGAAAGCTGTGTCCAGTCGAGATGCAGATCAAGTGAGAGAAGAGGGAGCAGAATTGAAGGATGTGGATGAAAGAGCAGAATTGAAAGATGTGGATGTATGCATCGCTGAGTTGTCAGCATATGAGTGCATTTAATTATGTGAGAAGAGGAAATCAATGAGAAGAAGGAGAGAAAGTCTAGGGAACTGGACAGAACCTTATGGGACACCGCTATTAATGGAGAAGAAGGAGGAGGCTGATCCATCAACAACCTCAGAGATAGATTGGCCAGAGAGGAAGCATATGTTTTGTGAGCAGCTGACTGAGTGTGTCAGCAGTTTTGTTGCAAGAGAATTGGTATTAATGGTGGTTGATTGAAATGCAAGGAAAGTAAAATTCCATTTGAGGGTATAATTAGGGGTCCTAGGGTAACCATTTGTGTGATTGGAAATGATGAACATCTTAAGGATTTATGTGCTGAGGAAAGACTGGTGATTGGAAATACTGTTTAGAAATAGGGACATACTCAAGTATACATATGTGAGTAAGAAAGATGGCCAGTAAGCATTATTGGATTATATACTAATTGATAGGTGTTCAAAAGAGAGAATTTTAGATTTGAATGTGCTACGAGGAGCAGCTGGTTGGATGTTTGATTATTTTCTTGTGGAGGCTAGTTGAAGATTTGTAGTTTTTTGGGAAAGAAGAAACATTATAATTATGGATGAAAAGAGTGATGAGAGTAAGTGAGCTTGGAAAAGAGACTTGTGTGAAAAGATATCAGGAGAGATTGAGTGTAGAATGGCAAAAGCTGAAAGTAAACGAAGCCAGGGGAGTGGGTGAGGAATGGGAGGTGTCTAGAGAAGCAATGCTGGCATGTGCAATGACTGGAACCTTTCTCTCGAAAAAACACTCTTGTTCATAACCATAACATTGGGATAATAATCCTTTTATATTTACTTAAAAGCAATATAGGTGTGAAGCGAGTGTGATTACATCTTCCAAGTTTTCAGACACTGAATGAGGAGCATGGAGGACACAGTGGATGCATCATGTGGCCAGGCTGTGGTACTGCATACCATGGAAAAAACGTGACTTTCTGGTCCCCATACCATGAAAATGCTTCTATCATTAAAAGCATTGATACAGCTATTGAATGGCTAACAAATGAACAGACTCCTGGCAACCTTGTCTTTCTTTACCATTCGCAGCCAGATCTTGTTGGTCATGCATATGGGCCGCATTCTTTACAACTTTTGGATGAATTGAAGAAGGTATGTACAGATTTTCGTTCTTTAGATTTCTGGTATCTGCAACAGAAATGTGAAAATAAGATTTTGAATTCCTTCTGATAGATATTTTTTATCCAATGTCAGTCGAAGTATTGAAGAAATATAGCTGCATTATGGAAATAGTAGATGTAATAAGGTTATGGATACATTAGTAAGATGTTTCATTCAACATCCCGGAAATAATTTTTTTTATTGTTTTTTTTATATTCTGGTTCCTATTTTTTGGCAAGTGTCTCTAGCTAGCTCACTACGCAACTGTCACTAACCCTCCTGATACCCAGGTGGGTACAGGTTGTACTTCTCTAATCCAGTGCTTCATGGTATGGTAACTCCCATGGTCCGGTATGTTTTGAATCTGCTGCCATTAGTTTGTGGATCTGCTACCAGGGCAGCAATGTTAGCAGTGCTAAAGTGCCAAAATATGTTTGCATTGCAGCCGAGCTGATTAACAGTCCTGTTAATTTCTTATATTCAGTTTTTTGCTGAAAATGGATATGTGGAATGAGCTAGCAAGACTAGGGGTTGGGAATATGTTTACGTAGGGGGTTCCCTTGAAGGTCAATTTCTGTTTTCCGGCATTTTCTGTAGTCTGGCAACAGCCAAGTCCCAAGGTTGTCGGATGAAAGAGCTTCAACTTGTAGTACTAGTAACACACCTCCCTGGTTGTTGGCTTCCTACCATCTACTGCCTACCAGTTACACCCTCAACTCACACACGACTCATTTTTGCATTTGAATCGCCTATCAATAATACCCAGTCTCTTGCATCAAAACTGTTGGCACTTTCACTCAGCTGCTTCCAAAACAGTTGCCTCTATTCGTAATTCTTCTCATGGCCACATGCTTAAGTACTAATAATCACCCATATCTTGTAATCCACTTACATTTTTACCCACTCCAGTCTAGATCTCACTTCCTTGCATTTCACACATTTTTACAACTGCTTCAGCAGAAATGCTACCCTTGCCTTAGCTTTCTCCTTCATACTGACCCTTGTTTTATCACTAAGACATTCTCAAACCATTCTTCCCTTACCCTTGAGCTTTGCTTCACTCATAGGCAAATCATCCAGGTTTTTATCAATCTTAGATATGGCCACAACCCATCAGTTGAAACAAACATTCACATTGTGAACTCCCTGCTTATACCAACACCAACCCAGCAAACACATTGAACATCATTGCAATCCCAGCACAAACAAAACTTCAGTATCTCTTTTCTCTAAAGTCTTTCGGACAGCTTTGCAGACTTTCTGAATTTCATGGGATTCTCATAAATGATTCCAGGGGTAAAGTATTTATGTTGTTTCCTTCACAGTGCATACAATATTTACTATCTTTCACAGATTGATGAAGGTTTAAGATACTTATCCCACATGCTGAATGTGCATGAGCTTAAGGACACTGTAGATGTGATCATCTTAAGTGATCATGGCATGAGTGCTGTCAAAGATGAAAACATAATTGACCTGGATACTATAATTAACCCAAACCAGTACTTCACATCAGGAAATTCGCCTGTTTTAAACGTTTGGACATCATATGGTGAGTAATTAACATGTTTTCATGCATAGAATAAGAGTAATGGGAATTCATTTTGTATTTAAATATGGTCTGATAGTACGGACCTTTAAGTGCCTGTGATGAGGTTATGCTATGTCGGCAAGTATGTAATGGTTAGAGTACATTCAGCCCATTTGACCTTTGTTTTTATGCATTGAAGCAAATTTTGAAATATTAAAAAAAGAATAACAATCCTACCTGTTTGAACAAAGTGTTTCATAGACATTTTAACCTTAGGGAAGTGCTACAGCATTTTAATCTTGGTACATTGCAGCACTTTGTACTCTGCATATTCTTCAACCCATTACATCTTCCTTTTGTTTCTGATTCCTCCACTCTGCATGGAGATTGAATTATCTTCTTGTATTATATTGAGAATAGTTCTTTGGAATTCTTGGTATGTCCAGATATGATAGTTTGCTGTTATCATGATCAGTACCCCACTTTTTTTTTTTTTAATTTTATAACAGGGAAGGGACCTGGATAAGTAAGTGTTCATCATATCACCATGGTTTTCTTTTGGTAACTGAGCCTTATGGATACTTCTCCATGTTAGGTAGAGTTGCAGGTTACACATTGCACATATATATGCCTCTCGTCAGTGGAAGCATTGGTTCTTTCAACTGCAGGCTGGAAAATTCAGAAATATGGCATATATTGTTAGGACTATATTGATCAGTCATTTGCTGCACTAGGTTAGGATTGAAAGAGTTACAGTATGAAGGAAGGGGCAGATAATATCTTGCAAGTAGATATAAAAAGAAATATGATGGAAGGATGGAAACTGAAAATGCAACAAAAATGAATGCTAAAGTTAGCCTGAATGATGAGAGTTTCTTGGAGTTATGGAATGTGGGTGGGAAATAGTAGTAGAGATATAGGTTTGGTAAATACATGGTTTTGAAAAATACAACCATACACATAGTCAAGCTAAGAAGGCAGACCTGTTTAGAATGCACATGAAGCACTTTATTCCAATTAAAAGTATAGATCTCATGATGAACAGTAAAATCAGAGTTTCTGTTGGTTTTTATTTGTTTTGATAATGACTAGGATTTGAGAAATTGAATTTCTTTTAACTAAAGTTGAGTTTTGTGGTGAAAGAGGAATGGTGATTAGGAATATGTGGTTCAAGAAAAGGTGCATTCATATATATCTTTGGGTAAATGGGATTGGGGATATTGGTGTCTTTAATGGTTTATGTGTTAATAGATAGAAATACAAACAAGAGGTTTACAGGTATTAACATACTGTAAGGGGCAGCAGATGGAATAACTGATCACTTTGTGGTGGTGAGTGTGAAAATTAGTGGTGGTCTTACAAAAAGAGGATTTGATATTTGTGTATGTGGTGAAAATGAGCAAAAGTGGCTTGCGTGCAGAAATACCAGGGGATATTGAGCAAAAAAATGGCATAGTGTGAGAGTAAATGAAACTAGGGAACTAGATCAGGAGTGTAATTTTTTTAGAGAAGCACTGCATACCCACTTCTCACAATGTCTTCATTTCCACAAAAGCCTTCATTCACTTTTTGATCCCAGACAAACACAAGTCTAACCTACTTCCTCTCATCACCTTAAATAGCCAGTGGCTTCCACTCAGCAAAGCACCAACTACTCAGGGCATCACATATAACTCACATGATATTCACTCACTACACCACAAACATCAACACAAATATTAAACTAACCTCCTGTGATCTTTCTTCTTATGGCCAGGTGCATAAGCACTAATGATTACCCATTTCTAGTCATCCACTTTCATTTTTATCCACATCAATATAGGATTTACTTCCTTACACTCTATCACACTCTCCCACAACTCCCACTTCAGGAGTAGTGCTGCTCCTTCCTTACCTCTTGTCCTCTTACCAACCCCTGCCTTTACTCTTAAAACATTTCCAAACCATTCATCCCATTTGCCCTTGAGCTTTGTTTCACCTAGAGCTAGAACATCTAGGTTTCCTTCCCCAATCATACTACCTATCTCTCCTCTATTCTTATTTTGGTTACATGTACAGACATTTAGACATCCCAGCTTGAGTCTTCGAGGGGGATGAGCACTCCCTGCTTCGCTCCTTTTTCTGTTTGTTATTTTAGAAATTGAAATGCAAGAAGGGGGGTTCTTGCTCTATGCTCCTGCCCTCTTTAGTCACCCTGTATGATGTGCAAGAAATACAGAGGTAGAATTCTTTCACCCTTACTCCAGGGATCTTTAGACCTTAATATTAATGTAAAAAGATTTTTTTTTAAGGCCAAAATATATAATTTCATATTGATACAGTAGTTTTGATTTTGTTTTTAGTTATCTTTTACATACTAAAAAGTGCTGAATGACTATTAGATTTTTGTTCTTCACAAATTCTTTGATATTGAATCAGATTTTTATATGACAGACTACTTCTGATGAATTTATGGAAAAGTTTTAGATTATCTCCTGCCTTTTCCACAGAAATCATTTCAAAGCTTCTCTGTCTCTCCTTTTTTTTTTATGTTTACCTGGTTGTGGTATTTCTGTTGATTTATTATTTATGATTACCTTGTTGATGGGGGACTGTGGTTATGGTGCTATCTCACATACTCAGGAAATGGCAGCATGTATGAAAGAAAAGGTAATTAACTGAGGGCTTCTTTTTAAAAAAGAGTCTTGGTTTTGCCCTCAATATTTTTCCAAAGGCTCCTGTCAAAAAGCTTTGCTACTTTGAGTTGAAGGAAAATGTGGACTTCTTTTGAGTGAGATCTTTAATGAAACTTTACTCCCAATGATGCTGCCTAGTCAGAGGTGACTTTTCACCCATGGTGTAACCTTATGTAGGCAGAATTTGGTTACACCTTCTTCGTTCTTTATTATCCATACCACATTGTTCCAATTCACTCTGTCCTCTGGATGCCTCTCACCCTCCTGCATGTTCATGCCCTGAGCATTCAATATTTTTTTCATTCCATCCTTTTGTCTCTGATTAGATCTTTCCATTCTCCTTGTCCCATTCACTTCTGACACATATACTATCTGCTCAGTCAACCTCTCCTCACACATTTTCTCCATATGTCCAGACCATTTCACCACACCCTTTTCAGGTCTTTCAACCAACTTTTCTTATTACTACTCCTTTCTCTTATCCTTATATTATTTACTTGATGAAACCATCTCACACTACATATTTTCCTCATACATTTCATACCCAACACATCCACCCTCCTCAGCATATTTTTTCATCTGTAGCCCATGCCTCTCATCCAAGCAATGTCATGGAGACTACTGTACCTTCAGACATACCCATTTCCCCCTCTCAAGTGAGGACCTCTGTATCCACACTTACCTTAAAGATTTTGTTTATATCACTTCAGTTTTCATTTGAAGCAGCCATACAATTTATATTTCCATTACTGGAAAGCGTAGATGAACAGCAGAAAGAATATGTAAGGATCCTTAATGAATGAATCCCAGGAGAAGGTCAGTATTTGTGATGTTTGGGGTAGATTCTGTTTGTGACTCCTGCTCTATACTAGGAGAAATTGTGAATTTAAATGAATGACTGATTGAATATGATTATAATCTGAAAAAAATGCCAGAATTGTTGTCATCTTTTACTTAAAGAAATATGTAATTTCCTTAAAAAGTTCTTAACCAGTTTTTTAGTATCATAGTCATTTTTTTTTCAGAGGATCAGTTGGATATCTTTCTCAAGTTACAGAAAGCAAGCAAGATGTCTCATTACAAAGTGTATACAAAGAGTGATCCACAGCTGTCATCATGGCATTATGCAAACAATGCTCGTATTGGACAAATCATACTTGTTGCTGATGATGGCTATGTCTTCCAGGATTTCCGAGAGCTGATTGATCATTTTAAGAATAAAGGCTTTAAAGATAGTAAGTATTGAGGTTGTGTGTGTGTGTGTGTGGGTGGGGGGGGGGTTGAACGTAATCTAAATGTGGTATTCTTTGCCCGCATTTTAATTGTTTTTGATTTATTTTCTTC
>JAUUDZ010458182.1:0-12330 GCA_032361705.1 Panulirus versicolor | reverse complement strand
AATCGTGCTTAAGGGCCGTGTCATCGTGCTGAAAAGCCAAGAGAAAGATGATGGAGAGGGTGACCCCGGGAAGGAGAGAGAGAGAGAGAGAGAGAGAGAGAGAGAGAGAGAGAGAGAGAGAGAGAGAATGGTCATGGAAGGGACGGGAGGTGAAAGGAACATATATGGTGATGACGTCGGCTGGTTGCTGGAGGGAGGGAGGGGAGGATTGAGTAGAAGGGATATGCAAATTTAGAGAGGAGGGAGTGGTCTCCCAGCGGGGTAGAAGGCTCTGTAGCTACAGGAAGTAGGGAGGTGGGCTGTGCAAGGAGTAGACGGCGGTGGTATTCGCTTGTCGTCAGCACCTGGTGATGATCGTGTTGGATGCACTTGTGTCTTTCTAGCCGAAGGACACACGTTCATTCAAGGATAACATTTATATCTCTCATCTGTCTGTAATACCTCATGTGTGTATTACCACCAGCTGAATGGCTCCCCAAATCCGATCGACCGTTATTTATTTACTTTTATTTATTCATCTATCTATTTCCAGTTTATCCGTAATTAATTAATTTATTTATTTATCTATTTCCAGTTTGAATAAAGAGGAATAAAACATTGGACACAAACAGGTTTAGGCTGTTCATTGTTTGGTGTGGTCATCATCGTCACGGACCGACCTGTTGTTGATATTTATTGTTACTGTCGGCCGGACATGCCTGTCTTGCTGCACTCTTTAGGATTGTGTGAGTTGGTGTGGATGGTGGTGGAGGTGCGGTGTGACAGCTGGGGAAAGCGCTTTGAGATGTTGGCAGTATGGGGTTGCAGGATTGGTGTGTTGGCAGTATAGGGCTGCAGGATGGGTGAGTTGGCAGTATGGGGCTGTAGGATGGGTGTGTTGCTAGTATAGGGTTGCAGGATGGGTGTGTTGACAGTATGGGGCTGCAGGATGGGTGTGTTGGCAGTATGGGGTGTAGGTTGGGTGTGGTGAAAGTACTATTGACAGTATAAGACTGCAGACTGGGTATGGTGGCTCTGCAGTTGGTAATTTTGTGGCCTCATTTGGGTGTGAAGGCAGTACTATTGGCAGTTTGGGACTGCGGGCTTTATATACATTTGCTCTAGAACTTCATCACGAGACATTACTCCCGAGTATTTTGTATCACTGACTTGTAGCTGGTCATCTGCTATACGTATTTTATAATTTTCTGTTTCTCTATCTTACAGTCTTTTCTGATTCTCTTAGGATTCATAACGTCTTTCTGTTCGAACAATCTGATCGCCTATCGATTTCGCATCTAGTCAGCCAATCCCGAGTTCACTTATAATTGCTACGTTATCAGCGTATGCTTATGTAATCTTTTTATCCTCTTTGCAAATTAATTTCATATATTTACCGTATATATAATAAAATGGGACAGTATTACTTCCTGTTTGACTCCGGTTTTTTTTTTTTTTTTTTAGAACCACGCGCTGTCGATCTCTCTTCTCGATCCTACATTCATTATGGCAGCAAATATCTTGTTACTCTTTTGAGTTTGCTGTCCTTTCCATAGTGATAATCGTCTGTTATCCCCCAAAGAATAGTTCTGATAATTCTGTCGGAAGCTTTTCCAGAATCTAGGAAAGCCAGACGCCTCTCGCTCCATTCCCAGTATTTTTCCAAAATAATCCTAAGGGTATAAATTAAATGACCTGGCTCCTCAGTTGGGTCGAAAACCATGTTGGTAGTTTCCTAACTTCCACCTGTGTTCTTACTGGTTGTTCTATTACTCGATCATATATCTTTCTGATGTTCGTATAATGATGCAATTTCTAAGTATAACGTATATGGACGTATAACTTTGATTTGAGAGAGAGAGAGAGAGAGAGAGAGAGAGCAGTATGGTAACAAGTGGACAGGGATTAAAGTATTTTCTTTTCCCCAGGTGTGTGGGCTGGGCGTCGGGGAGTGCGGGAGCCGGCCGTGGCGGGTGGGTCGGAGCTCAGCACCAACACGCTGGCCGAGGCCCACCAACCCACCCACCTCGACTACGACGCCATGCTCGAGGACATCAACGGCGACTTCGGCATCCGTTCAGAGGTGGTGGAGGCGGCCGGGCAGGAGCCGGAGTATCGGGGGTCGGAGACGCTGGTGGTACCGTTGTATATCCCCGACGGCGCCCTACCCATCAGCCTGGCGCGCATCGCTCGCTCCGGCGACCAGCAGCAGCCCACGGTGGAGCTTCTGGACATGGAGATGTCGCCCTCAGCCGACTCCATCCTCATCCGCCGCATAGGACCCGTGAACGGCCGGAGGAAGCGGCCCCCTCCCCCAGGTCGCGCTGCTTGGCGAACGCCACAGAGAACCAGGCTGTCTAGACTCACTCCCATCCGCAGGTCTGACCTGGCAGGTCGTCGACCAGTGCCCCCGCCCCCCGTACCTGTGGCACCGCTGGCACGGTTCGGCCAAAGGTTGTCGGCGCCGTCCCTGGTGGCAGTGCGTCGGGTGGCCCTCTCCCAGCCCACCCCAGATCATGACGACGGCAGTGGGGGTGGCGGTGGTGATGACGAAGCCTTAGATGATAGTAGTACTAAACGGGCCAAGAAGAATGAGTTCAGCAAAGACTCGCAGTTCCCCGATGAACTGCACACAACCACCGTGCCAGAGGCCGTTGGCCAGGCCCCATCCTCACCGCCGAACACCTCAGCCCCCTCCACTGGGAGGCCTTCCACTGCCGCTCCCGAGAGAGGAGACAAGCGCAACGCAACTCGAAAGTTCCTCAAGCCTCTCCCTCTCCTTACAACAACTGCAACTCCACCGACCACAACACCGAGTTCTACAACGCCACATACTACAAGAAAAGCAAAAGCTACAACATCGCCCACCACACCACCCACTACAATAGCACCTACCCCAAAAACGCCTGGTACAACGACAACATTACCTAGCACAACGACATCACCTACCACAACGTCAACTACTACAACAGTACCAACTACTTCAGCGTCAGCTTCCACAACACAACCATCAACAACAACGACACGGTCGTCAACCACAGTGACGTCTTCCTCAACCACAGCTGCCGTCACTACATACAGAACGAGCGTAACAGCTAAACCCATTGTGCGAAGGAAGATCCTGCGAGACTCTTCACCACAAGAAAAGCCAACATCAAGCACCACCGTCGCCCCCGCCACTACAAAATGGGATCGGCGTTCCGTTCTCTTCCTTCGGCCAGTAGAATCTATCCTGAGGGCGACATCTGAAAAATCATCGACTACCTCGACATCCACGACCACAGCTGCACCCACCACCACCACCACCAAGACTACCACCACTGCAACGACAAGTAGAAGCCCCTCTGCTCGTCTGAGAATTCTTTCTCCGTGGCTTAACAGATCAAAGTCCACAACCACCACCAGAAGGACTCCAGCAGCAACACAATCTACGACCACTACCACAACAACCCCAGCCACAACGAGAACTCCCCTGGTGACAGAAAGGCCAACAGTGTTTGGTAGGCTACGAGTTGCAGTGACAAAAAGACCTCTAAACACGACAACAGAAAAACCAAAACTTAAAGTGATACGAAGACTATCAGCCACAACAGAAGTCCCAGTGCCTGCAGGATTAACGACAACAACAAGATCACCTGTAACATTGAGGACAGCCAGCACCACAACAGATCAGACCACTGTGCCAACATCAACAGCCTCTTCTGTTGCAACTACAAGAAGGTCTGTTGCAACCACAAGAAGCTCTGTTGCACCTACAAGAAGCTCTGTTGCAACTACAAGAAGGCCTCCAGTCATTACCCGAAGACCAGTCACATCCCCAGATAGATCCTCTCCAATGAGAAGGATGCCGAGTGTCAGTGAGATCCTGAGGGATGCCCCAGCTTCTGAAGATCTAGAAGGTCCCCAAGAACCGTTGGAGACCACCACATCTTTGAGTTCCTCTACAGCAAAATCCCCAAGTGCCAATGAGATGCTCAAGAAAGTGACATCAGAATCCAGTTTCACAAACGAGGAGAGAGTGAAAAACTCAACAAGCAGACCTGAGAAAGAAAGAGAGAGTAAACCCCCAGTTCGGTGGTTTTTAGGGGGTGAGAGAAATAATGCCAAACAAGAGACTACCACTGAAGAAAGCCAACATGAGCTAACTGTTCCAGGGTTGAGGAAATTCATGAGACGTCCCTGGGCAACTCCAAACAACTCGGAACCCCACGTACATCCTGGCAGACCAGTTGGACACAGAAGGCGGAGACCATTACGACCAAGAATAACAATCCCACCTCCCATCACTCACACTAGAGATTTCTTTACGCCACCCGAGGAAACTATTTCCTTCAGGTGGTCCACAGAAAATGAAAAAACTACCGTTATAGTGACGTCATCTACCACACCACCTACTGTGGTATCCACGACAACATCACCGACACCAACTGCAGCAACGAGCAAGTCCCCAGAGCAGGTAGTGATCGAGAGCCTAACGGAGATCATGAGGGAGGCCACTAACAACAACAAAAGCAAGGACAAGGTCTCCAGCATTGCTTCCAATCTTGAGGCACTCAACAAACAGCTGGCAGAACAAGGGATCCATATCATCCATGCTGAAATTGATGGAGTCAAGATTAAGCTAGACAATCGCACAATAACCCGGCCCATACTTCTTCCGGTCGCAACAACATTCCGGTCGTCAGTTGCTCCCGAGACCTCAGTTTCAGACTCTTCCACTACGGAGAAACCCACAACTAGTATTGCCTCACCTCCAACTGGGAATGGAGAAAGTTCCATACCTGACGATACCGAAGACAGCAAACCAGTGAAGCAGATATTCACATCCGTAAAATCTTCGTTTTCGTTTCACACATCGAAGCCGAGTGAAGTGAAGGAGGAAACTGATAGTGACAACGAGGTGCAGAGCACAACAGACGAGTCCGGCGTCACTACAAACAAGCCAGTGGAGTCCAGGAAGTTTACCGATGAGCCAGTGCAGGGAGAGTCCTCAAGGCCACCTCTCTCGTCCTCGCTGCTACCCTCTGTCGATGAAGCAGATGAGGACCCAGCAAGGAATAAGACACAATCAGATGGCTCATCCAAAACACCGGTTGTTGATGAGACCTCGTCTACTGTCAGGACAAGCACCCCACAAAAAGACCGTGATAAGGAGGGAGATCATGATGGTGCTGTAACATCAGTGGCCATCTTTGCCACCTCGACTGTCCCCGCTAGCGTCACCACTCGCACAAGATCCACCACAGTCCCCATCACCACTCATAGGCCTGCCACCACACCCTTCCTTCATAGCCCTTCAGGCTCACATTCAGGAATTGTAGGCTTTAGTAGAGGGGATACCACTACCCTCGGTAGCACAGAAACTAGAACCAATGACCTAGTAATAGAAGACCCAGTTTTTGGTATTCCAGTCAGTAGGAATAAGTCTTTGGTACCCCAATTTCCTTATATTCCTTTTAGTATCCATCCAACTGCACACCATCGACCAACATCATTGCCACCACTAACAGAAAGAGGTCCTGTTGATGTTTCATCAGCAGAAACAACCCCTGTAGCAACGTCAACTAAACTGTCAACGTCCACTGAAAGCACAGAAGAGAATTCGGCATCCACCATGAAAACGACCGTGGGCAGAACCACAACGCAGAGACCCATTATTGAGGTCATCTCCATCACAAGGGAGATTCAAGACCCTCCCTTTGCTCCTGGATCTGCTGCTACTGTCGAAAATATAGAAAGTGAGGACTTCGCTGACTCCTCTTCATCGTCAACCTCTTACACAGCTAGTTACGTTGTAGGCGTCATAGGAATCATCCCAGCTGCAGGTCTGGCTGCTTTCTTGGCCAGAAAATTCTTAAAAAAGACACAAAAGGCATTACCGGAAAGTGAGGAGCCAGCGGAAGGTTTCACCCCTGTCACCCATCACTCCAGGAAGCCTTCCCATTCCAACACTTTGGTAAGTATGCTGAAACCATGCCCACCACATCCTTAAGCCCAAGCAACATACTTACATTACCTGGCCTGAACAGCATGCCCACATTGCCATGCTCAGACAAAACTGCCACATCGTTAAGCCCAAACTACATGTCCACATTGCTAAGTTCAAATAGCATCCCTGCATGGACAAGCCTTAACAACATAACCACATTACTAAGCTCAAACTATGCCCTCATTTTGCCAAGCTTAAACAACATGCCCACATTGCCAAGCTTAAACAACATGCCCACATTGCCAAGCCCAAACTGCACCCCACATTGCCAAGCCCAAATTGCACTTCCACATTCCCAAGCCTAAACAACATACCTATATTTTCAAGCCCAAACATCTCAATTACATTTCCAAGTGCAAACAGCATGCCAACATTCCTAAGCCCAAACTATGCACTTGCATTCATATGCTTGAACATCATGCCCACTTTCTTGAGCCTAAACAACATTACTATTTTCCCAAGCCCCTTTAAATGCATACATGCCCAAGCAACATGCCTACATTCCCAATAATACACAGCATGACAACTGGCCTGAGACCCCCTCCATTTCATCCAGTGTAGTGAGACTTCGTGCTCTGACCATATCTCACCACTGTTGAAAAAACCCAAACAACTTTCCCACATTCCTATGCCCAAATAAAATGCCTACACTCACAAAATCAAACAGCATGTTTTTGTTTCCATGGTCAAACTGCCTACATTCCCATCCAAAAATAACATACAAACCAAAGCCCAGACAGATGCCTGCATACCAAAGCCTAAAGAACATGCATACATTCCCAAAATGACATGGCAACATTCCTAAGCCCAGATAACATGCCTACATTCCCAGGCCCAAACAACATGCCTACATACCCAAGTGCAAAAACATGCATACATTTCCAAGCCCAAACAACATGCATACATTCCCAAGGCGAAACAATATGTCCATATTTCAAGCCCAAACATCATGCATTTATTTCCAAGCCCATACAACATGCATACATCGAAGCCCCAACAACATGCACACATTCTGACATCCAAATAACATGCTTATATTCCCAAGCCCAAACAAAATGCATATATTTCCAAACCTAAAAACATGATTACATTCCCAGTCAAACTACACATACATTCCCAAGCCCTAACAACATAACTATACTCCCAGACCCAAACATCGTGCCTGCATTCCAAAGCCCAAACAACATACCTGTACTCCCAGACCCAAACATCATTCCTTCATTTCCAAGCTCAAAACAGCATGCCTTCATTGACGAAGTCAAACAGTACAACTTCATCTTGAGGTCTAAGCAAAAGGCTTATATTCCCCAGGCCCAAACCAGTGAAGCATGACTCTATAGTCTGATACTTTTAGTAAAAGGATATGGGGGCCACACTAAGTCTGATGAAGCACTAGACACTGGTGACACACAGCAAACAGATCAGTGAGCCTTCTCCCTTGCATAATAGTTGAGTGTTTATGTGCTTAATGCTGACCTTTGGACACTTCTCTGAGACTGATTTATGTATTTCCAGCACAGTGAAAACGTTTTCTTTTTTTTTCCTCAGGATGTGGATGGGTCATCAGTGGAGGCTAAGAACCCAAAGTACACACCCTGGGAGTTCCCCAGGTCCAAGCTCCGTCTTGTCTCCATCCTTGGGGAGGGCAACTTCGGTGTGGTGAGTCACCTTGAGAAAGTGGACAGCATTAGATATTTCTGTAGTTTTTCTCTGACATTACGATTACATTGCAGATATTGCACATGTGAAAATCACATCCAAGAGACATTATCAAGCGTTGATAAGGTTCTCTTCAAATCTCTACATCTTACTGTGATGTCAAGTTTTCCTTGCACAGAATCTACAGTGTTGAGCAATGAAAACTGTTTCAGAATATTTCAATCACTATTACAGGGTAATCTTTGAGTGAGACAAGTATAATGGAGCTTATATTGTATAACCATGAAAAGTTTTCTAAAATGTTAGATTTACTTTTATAATGTTACCTTTGGATGTATAAAGTATCTCTTCATGGTATGTTCTCATGTTGGGTGATATTTATATTATGCTGTAATTGTAGTCTCTCACTAAAAGAAGTCCCACACAGAGGGATACATATATCAGTTTACACAGAAAAATTACCACTCCCTGATATGAGAAGTACACAATAGTAGACAGTTCGTAAGGATATATTGTGATGTGTCCCTGCAGGTGTGGAAGGCAGAGGCAAGAGAGCTGTGTGCCTGTGAGGGTGCACCAGGGGGACCTACAGTGCTTGTGGCTGTGAAGGGCGTGAAGGAAGGCGCAGGAGTGAAGGAGCGACAAGATCTGTTGAGGGAACTGGCCATCATGCAACACCTTGGCCAACACCCCAACGTCGTCACACTCCTCGGATGTTGCACACAACAGGGTTAGTAGTTGCCTAGTATCTTGTGTTTGTCAGTTTAGTCACCAGGGTTTTGATAATTTTTTTCATATATTATCAATTTTTCTGTGTGATAATCCTGACAAGTAGAGGTAGTGCAAGTGATACATTAGCCTGTTCCAGAGTAGTGATGCTACCTGGTATGTGATGGATGTCTGTAACCTGGAGGTCTTCATGCATACAAATTGTTTCATTACTTTTCTACCATAATTTCATCATCACATTTAGATCAATTTTAAGGGAATTAATATTAATTTGACTTCAAGACATTCCATGGTCTACTTGTGAGCTGAGTGTCAAATGAGCAAAAAAAGTATATGTCCAGTTGACCTGTCTCATTATGCATCTGGCTCATAGCAGTAGGATGGGGTAAATTCCTGAGGGCACCATCCCAAGGGATAACTTAATTATTTGGGGGTAAATCACTGAATACTACTGTTTTTAGGTGACAAGTGTTGGCCTTGGTGCAAAACAGTCGTATCCAAAACACCAGCCTACAATGGGTGTACTGAATTTTTCTACCTCTGATTGAACATCCAAATGACTTATTGTCCCAGGTTTTATAAATTACATCACAAGTGAAAAGTCACCTCAGGCAAGGATGTATCACTGGGACAACAGTTTTGGTTTAGAACTTTGCACTCCAAAGGAGTCCGCATTTCCTTACTGTTGGAAGTAGGTCCTGGGTAACATTAGGACTCACCAAAGAAATTGATCATTGGGTAATTCTAGATCATGAATTAAAAAACTTGTACCATTAGTAGCCTAAAGACATCTCTTCTCATACCATGAAGACAAGGGGAAAGATTCTGCTGTCCTCAATATCTCTACAATCACTTTCATTTACCTGCAGTCGAGCTCAGTTTCATCTCTATGGTAGCTGCATAGCGGGAAGTGAATGTCACGTGTGTGTTGTAGTGCCTAATGTGGTTGGTTTTTTGTTTATTGGGATTGACTGTCCATTCAGAGTGACTGGAGGGTAGGAGCTGTCTTTTGTCAGTCTGGAGATAAAAGAGTGATTGAAGACTTCTGCCTGTGGTGGTAATGCAGCAAAGAAGATTGGAGGGACAACCAACTGCACCAACCTGCAACTTACACTCAAGAAAAGAAGACTGGGAAATTGCAACTGGACTTACTATCCCAGAGGGTTTCATTTATCCCTGCTCCTGCATGTAGCACTAGCTTGAGCTAACCCCAGGTGTCATGCCAGACCATGGGTCATGCCCAGACATTTTATACATCCATTCACATCTTTTATTACTAAGGGAGCTGGTGGCCCAATCATGATCTCCCAGCTACTGATGCAAACTGGTGATATTATCTTGGACCACAAATACTCCTCTGCCTATTATGCCAAATGCCTATCACCAAAAAGCACTACTACTTCAGATACTCAAGTTGCACTCATTGGAATCACCTCCTTTGTACATAATTATCATATGCTTGCATAGAAAAGGAGCATCCATGGGCACCAGCCAAGACCCTTACGTGTTCACACAACACCCTCCCATACCAACATTTTTTGGGTACTTTCCTCAGTAATACTTGATATAGACAATCTGTACAAATTTTTTTGTTTGTTTTTTGTTTTTGTATATGCTCTGGGAAGGTAATTATTGAGCAATTTTGCAGCAGAAGGGTTAATTATATTTAAGTGATGAAATCATTGCTAAAAAAAGAGGAGTATAGCAGACAGGACTAATCTATCAACATTTTTGGAAACTGATCTAACAGGGTAGAAGGTACGTAATGCAGCAGCACATTTTTACTTTTCCCTACATACTTATGCCATTGTAGGCTCAGTTAGATCCTAGTGAGAAGTAAAAGTAATGATTAGAAATATTATACCATCCTTACAGACTTGTCTATAACATTGAAAAGATTTTTTTCCCCCTATGAGCATAACAGAGTGATCTTACTTATGGGTTGTACCTTTGTGCTCACAGGATTTATCTTAATTTTTAGATGGTGAAGTTGATTACTAAGTCAAAGTTGATGGTATTGAACTAAGACGTGATTGATGATTGTAGGAATCATTTTTAAAAGCTATTACTGCATGAGGATAAATTTAGGTCTTGGATAATTCTTTAAATATTTCTATTCCAGTCAGATACAAACACACAAGACAATTTTAGAATAACTGTAATTTTTTGTCAGATTAGAACATCTTCATTCTTATTTGTTGTTGATATTATTTTATCTATTACTTAAAAGTCTCTTTCCATGTATTTAATGTTGTGGCTTCCCTTTGGTACTCTGCAGAACCTCACTATGTCATCATGGAGTACGTCATGTTTGGCAAGCTGCTAACCTTTCTGCGTGACCACCGGACACGCCACAACTATTATAACTTCTCTTCAGACACAGAGGCCCTAACCTCCCGTGATTTGACCCGCTTTGCCTGCCAGGTGGCCACTGGTTGCGAGTACCTCCAGGGACGAGGGGTGAGACAACCCTCCCATGAGCCTCTTATTTTCGTGTTTTCTTTTTCAATTTGATTGCTCTTACTCTTGATCAATTCTTTTTTTCAATTACTACCAGGGATGCATTGAATAGTTGGACAATTGGGCATGGACTAAGGGCCTGGGCCATCATGGGGCTCACCAAGTCAATGTACGAAGGTGGCTAAAAGGGATGGGAGTGGGGGCCAAGTTCTTGAGACTAGCTTGACACTACTTTGCTAACACAGGAAATGGTGAAAATTTATAGGCGTGTAAAAAAGAGACTTTTGGATGTTTATGTGCTGAGAGGGGCAGCTGGAGGGATGTCTGATCACCATCTTGTGGAGGCAAAGGTGAAGATTTGTAGAGGTTTTCAGAAAAGAAGAGAGAACATTGGGGAAAAGAGAGTGGTGAGAGTAAGTGAGCTTGGAAAGGAGACTTGTGTGAGGAAGTACCAGGAGAGATTGAGTGTAGAATGTGAAAACGTGAGAGCAAATGACATGAGAGTGGGTGAGGAATGGGATGTACTTAGGGAAGCAGTGATGGCATGTGCAAAAGATGCATGCTACATGAGAAAGGTGGGAGGTGGACAGATGAGAGAGGGTAGTGAGTGGTGGGGTGAAGAAGTAAAGTTGTTAGTGAAAGAGAAAAGAGAGGCATTTGGATGATACTTTCAAGAAAGGAGTGCAAATGACTGGGAGATTTATAAAAGAAAGTGGGAGGAGGTCAAGAGAAAGGTGCAAGCATTGAAAAAAGAGGGCAAATGAGAGTTGAGATGAGAGAGTATCAGTAGACATCAGGGAAGATAAAAAAATATTTTAGGAGGAGGTTAAAACATGCGTAAGACAAGAGAACAAATGGGAACATTGGTGAAGGGGGCAGGGGGGCTAAGTATTAACAGGTAAGGATGAAGTGAGGAGATGGAGTGAGTATTTTTAAGGTTTGTTGAATGTGTTTGATGATAGAGTAGCAGATGTAGAGTGTTTTGGTTGGGATGGTGTGCAAAGTGAGAGGATCAGGGAGAATGGTTTGGTTAAGATAGAAGAGATCATGAAAGCTTTGTGGAAGATGAAATCTGGCAAGGAGGCGAGTTTGGATGGTATTGCAGTAGAATTCATTAAGAAAGGGGTGACTGTGTTTTTAATTGGTTGATAAGGATATTCAGTATATGTATCGATCATGGTGAAGTGCCTGAGGATTGGAGGAATGCATGGATATTGCCATTGTACAGAGGCAAAGGGGATAAAGGTGAGTGTTCAAACTACAGGGGCATAAGTTTATTTAGTATTCCTGGGGAAATTAGGTGGGAGGTATTAATTGAGAGGGTGAAGGCATGCACAGAGCATCAGAATGGGGAAGAGCAGTGTGGTTTCAGAAGTTGTAGAGGATGTGTGGATCAGGTGTTTGCTTTGAAGAATGTATTTGAGAAATACTTAGAAAAACAGATGGATTTGGATGTAGCATTTATGGATCTGGAGAAGACATATGATAGAGTTGATAGAGATGCACTGTGGAAG
>JAUUDZ010458171.1:0-12330 GCA_032361705.1 Panulirus versicolor | reverse complement strand
GTATATATATGTGTGATTCTCCATGTGTGTTTGCCCTCCTTTTTGGTTTACGTTTGAAAACATGTGTTTGTGTATAGCAATGAAATTTTGCTATATTTTGAGTCGTGAGATAGTGTTTATTGCTGCAGTGAATATATTCCATGATATAGCATAGTCTCAGCCCGCAGTGAAAATAGAAACTTGAGAATTATCAAAGTTCTCTATCGGAAGCCTGAAGTGTTAGACTTGGCCTGTATAGAGTGTGAAAAGGCAAAGGATAGTTGCAAGTTAAAGCTGTAAACATAGAATATTCAAACAACAGTTAAATATCAGGAAAGTGCTCTCGTATGTGTATATGTGGAGTATTAAATCTGCTCACTCTGGAAGCTCCTCAGTTTGGGCCTTCCTTCTCCTTTACCTCCGCCTGCAGAATGTGGTGTCTCCTGTTGGCTTTCATCCAGATGATTCTCCTCACCATTACCGCTGCCGTAGAGATGAAGAAAAGTAAGTAACTACTGAGTTCAGGTACCAGATATTAATGTTTGTTTTTTCATTAGCTTCAAGAAATTGATTTTGGTTATGACTCATAGTCCTAAGAATTTACTCTGTACCAACTTAACAGCAGTTAAGAGTGTATCATCAGTAGAACTGATAAAGTGATATAAGAGTTGTACGCTATCATCAAAAGAAGTGTTGTATTGTGTCAAAAGTAAAAGCGGCTCTATTGCACCATCAGCACAACTGGTCGACAGAATCATTAGCAAAGCTGGCGTACTGTATCATCAATAGAAATGTTGTACTGTTTTATCAATACAGCTTGCCTATTGAACCATTAGTGCAACTACTCCTCTATATCATCAGTAAAGCTGGCGTACTGTATAATCAGTAAAACTGGTGTTCTGTACCATCAGTACAATTGCTCTACTATATCATCAATACAACTGCTACATTTCATCAGCACAACTGTCCACAGTATCATCAGTACAATTGCCCTACTATATAACAATACAACCGTTCTACTGTACCATTAGTGTAACTGCTCTTCTGTATCATTAATACATTTGCTCTAATTCATCATCAGTACAACTGTTCTACTGTATCATCAACACAACTGCTACAATGAATCATCAATACAATTGCTCTACTGTATCATCAATACAACAGCTCTACTGTACTATCAGTACAACTGCTGCAATGAATCATAGGTACAACTGCTCTACTGTATCATCCATACAACAGTTCGACTGTATCATTGATACAACTACTCTGCTGTATCATCAGTACAAATGCTCTACTGTATCATCAGTACAACTGATCAACTGTATCATCAGTACAACTGCTCTACTGTATCATCAATTCAACATCTCTACTGCATCATGAGTACAACTACTCTACTGTATCATCAATACAACTGCTTTGCTGTATCATCAGTACAACTACTCTGTTGCATCATCAGTGCAACTGCTCTACTGTATCATCAATACAACTGCTTCACTGCATCATTAGTACAAATGCTCTGCTATATCATCAATGCAACTGCTCTACTGTATCGTCAGTACATTTGCCTCGCTGTATCATCAACGAAATTGCTTTACTATATCATCAGAAAAACTACTTTACTGTATCATCAGTACAACTGCTCTACTGTATCATCAGTACAACTGCTCTGTTGTATCATCAGTACAACTGATCTACTGTATCATCAGCACAACTGCTTCGCTGTATCATCAATACAACTTCGTTGTTGTTCTATCATTCATACAACAGTAGTACTGTATCATCAATACAATTGCTCTACCTCCATCATCAATAAAACATCTTTACTGTATCATCAGTTCAACTGCATCATCAATACAACTTCTTTGTTGTCTACAACTGATGGACTGTTTCATCAATACAACTGCTCTACTGTACCACCAGTACAACTGCTCTGCTGTTCATCGGTACAACTGCTCTGCTGTTCATCGGTACAATTGCTCTGCTGTTCATCGGTACAACTGCTCCTCTGTGTCATCAACATAACTGTTCAAATACATCATCACCACAACTGCTATACAGATCAGTGCAACTGCTCTACTGTATAATCAGTATAACTGTTACACTGTGTCATCACTACAACTGCTCTGCTGTATCATCAATACAACCGTTTGAATATATCATTACTACAACTGCTACACTGTATCATCAGTACAATTGCTCAACTTATCATTGATACAACTGTTCTATACTATATCATCAGCGCAACTGCTCCACTGTATCATCAATAATCTTCGTTTTTTATCATCAGTACAACAGCTGTACTGCATGATCACTACAACTGCTCTACTGTAACATCAATACAACAGTTCAAATATATCATTACTACAACTACACAGTATCATCAGTACAATTGCTCTACTGTATCATTAATACAACTGTTCTATACTATATCATCAGCACAACTGCTCCATTGTATCATCAATACATCTTCGTTTTTCTATCTTCAGTACAACAGCTGTACTGCATGATCAATACAACTACTTTACTTTATCATAAATTCAACTGCTCCACTGTATCATCAGCACAACTGCTCTACTGTATCATCAATACAACTGTTCTACTATATCTTCAGCACAACTGCTCAACTTCTTTGTTGTATCTTAAAAATGTATCGTAAATACAACTGATGTACTGTATCATCAATACAACTGCTCTACTGTACCACCATTACAACTGCTCTGCTGTATCATCAGTGCAACTGCTTCACTGTATCATTAGTGCGACTGTTTTTACCTATTGTCCGTACAACTGCTCTGCTGTATCATCATTACAACTACTACAATGTATCATTAACACAACTGCTGTACTGTATCATCAGTGTAATCCTCTACTGTGTCACCAGTACAACTGGTCTACTGTACCATCAATACAACTGCTTTAATGTATCATCAATATAACTGCTTCAGTGTATCATCAGCACAACTGCTCTACTGTATCATCAGTATATCTGCTCATTTGTATCATCGATAAGATTGCTTAACTGTATCATCAATACTACTGCTTCACTGTATGATTAATAGAACTGCTTTACTGTGTCCTCAGTACAACTGCTCTACTGTATCATCAATACAATTGCTACAATGTATCATTAGCACAACTGCTCTACTGTATCGTCCTTATAATTGCTATACTATTTCGTCAGTACATCTGCTCTACTAAATCGTCAGTGCAACTGCTCTGCTGTGTTATCAATTTAACAACTTTACTGCATCATCAATACAACTGCTCTACTGTGTCATCAGTACAACTGCTCTACTGTTTCATCAGAATAACCGCCCCATTGTATCATCAATACAACTGTTCTACTGTATCTTTAGTAAAACTACTCTACTGTATCATCACTATATATGTTACAATGTATCAATCAGTACAACTGTTCTGCTGTATCATCAATACAACTTCTACGCTTTATCATGAGCACAACTGCTCTACTGTTTTTGTCAGTGCAACTGCATTATTCTATTGTCAGTATAACTGCTTTACTGCATCACCAAAATAAATGATATAGTTTAACATCAATACAACTGCTCTACTATGTCGTCAATATATCTGCTATACTATATCATCAGTGCAACTACTCTATTGTATCATCAGTATATCTGCTTCCTTGTATCTTCAATACCACTGCTTTACTGTATCATCTATTCAACTGCTTTAATGTATCAACAATACAACTGCTTTACTGTGTTATCAGTACAACTGCTCAACTGTATCATCAATTCAACTGCTATAATGTATCATCAATACAACTGCTTTACTATGTCGTCAGTGCAACTGCTTTACTAAGCCATCAGTGCAACTGCTCCATTGTATCATCAATACAACTGCTACAGTGTATCATCAGCACAACTGCTCTGCTATATCATCAATACAACAGCTTTAATATATCAGCAGTTCAACTGCTGTCTTGTATCATCAGTACAAATGGTCTACTGTATCATCAGTATAAATGTTCCTCTGTATCATCAATACAACTGCTGCAATGTATCATCAATACAACTGCTGCAGTGTATCATCGATACAACTGCTGCAATGTATCATCGGTGCAACTGGTCTACTGTATCATCAGTATCACTGCTCTTCTGTATCATCAGAGCAACTGCTCTACTGTATTATCAGTACAACTGCTCTACTGTGTTATCAGTACAACTGCTCTATTGCATCATCAGCACAACTGTTCTACTGTATTATCAATACAACGGCTCTTCTGGATCACCAATAAAACTGCTTTATTGCATCATCAATAAAGCTGCTCCACTGTATCATCAGTACAACTACTATACTGGATCATCAATACCACTGGTCTACTGTATCATCAATACAACTGCTCTTCTCAATCATCAATACAACTGTTCTACTCTGTCATCAGTGCAATTGCTCTACTGTATCATCAGTACAACTGTTCCACAATATCATCAGTGCAACTGCTTTACTCAGTCATCAATACAACTGCTCTACTATTTCATCACTACAGCTGCTCTACTCAATTATTAACACAACTGCTCTACTGTATCACCAGTACAGCTGCTCTACTCTATCATCAGTACAACTGCTCTACTGTATCAACAGTACAACTGGTCTACTGTATCATCAATACAACTTCTTTGCTGTATCATCAGCACAACTGCTTTACCCTATCATCATAATAACTGCGCTACTATATCATCAGTATAACTGCTCTACTGTATCATCAGAACAAATGGTCTACTGTATCATCAATACAACTGTTACAATGTATCATCAGCACAACTACTCTACTGTGTCATCGGTATACCTACTCTGGTAAATCATCATCACAATTGCTACAGAGTATCATTAGTACAACTGCTGCACTATATCATCAGTAAAACTGCTCTACTGTATCATTATTCCAGTGCTCTACTGTATTATCAATACGACTGCTACACCGTATCATCAGTTCAGCAGCTCTACTGTATCATCAGTACATCTCTACAGTATCATAAATACAACTGCTCTTTTGTATCATTCAGTACAACTGCTCTACCGTAACATCATTACATCTGCATTACTGTGTCGTCAATATATCTTCTCTATTATATCATCAGTTCAGCTGTTGTACCGTAACATCAGTACAAGTGCTCTACTCTATCATCAGTACATCTCTATTGTATAATGAATACAACTGCCCTTTTGTATCATTCAATACAACTGCTCTACCGTATCATCATTACATCTGTTCTTCTATATCACCAGTAAAAAGGCTCCACTGCGTCATCAATACATCTGCTCTACTGTATCATTAATGCAACTGCTCCAATGTATCATCAATTCAAATGCTTTACTGTATCATTAGTACAACTGCTCTACTGTATGACCAGTATAACTACTCTACTGAATCGAGAATACAAATGCGCTACTGGGTCATCAATACAACTGCTCTAATGTATTATCAGTAAAACAGCTTTACTGTATCATCAGTACAATTGCTTTACTGTACCATCAGTATAACTTCATTACTGTATCATCAGTAAAAATGCTTCATTGTATCATCAGTACAACTGCTCTACTATATCGTCAGTACAACGGCTGTACTGTATCATGAATACAACTTCTTTGCTGTATCATCAGTACAAGTGCTCTACTCTATCATCAGTACCATGCTCTGTAGTATCATCAGTGCAACTGCTCTGCTTTATCATCAAAACCACTGCTCCTCTGTTACATCAGCACAACTGCTCTACTATATCATCAATACAACATCTTTACTGTATCATCAATACACCTGTTCAACTTTATCATCAGTACAGCTGCACCACTGTATCATCTGCATATTTGCTCACCTGCATCATCAGTGCTACTGCTCTACTGTATCATCAATACAACTGCTGTATTGTATCACCAGTACAATTGCCTTACTATATCACCAATACAACTTTTCTCCTATGTCATCAGTACAACTGCTCTACTTTATCATGAATATATCTGCTTCAATGTATCATCAGTACAATTGCTCTACTGTATCGTCAAAATAACAGCTACAATGATTCATCAGCACAGCTGTTTTACTGTATTACCAGTACAACTGCTACAATTTATCATCAGTACAACTACTCTACTGAATCGTCAATATAACTGCTAAACTGTATCATCAGTACAAGTGCTCTACTAAATCACCAGTAAAATTGCTCTGTTTTATCAATGCAACTGCTCTACTGTGTCATCAGTACAACTGCTCTACTTTTTCATCAGTATAACTGATCCATTGTATCACCAATACAACTGCTCTCCTGTATCATAAGTACAACTGATACAATGTATCAATTAGTACAATTGCTCTACTGTATCACCAATACAACTGATACATTGCATCATCGGTACAACTGCTCTACTGTATCATCAGTGCAACTGCTTTATTCTATCGTCAGTACAACTGCTCTACTGTGTCATCAGTACAACTGCTACAGTGTATCATCAGTACTACTACTCTACTGTGTCTTCAATATAACTGCTTTACTGTATCATTAGTGCAAATACTCTATTGCATCATCAGTATATCTGCTTCCCTTTATCGTCAATGCAAATGCTCTCCTGTATCCTTTAATTACACTGCTTTACTGTATCCTCAATACAACTACTTTACTGTGTCGTCAGCACAGCTGCTCTACTGTATCATCAGTACAACTACTATAATGGATCAGCAGTACAGTTGCTCTACTGTATCATCGGTACAACTGCTCTACTGTAACATCAGTATAAATGCTCCACTGTATCATCAATACATCTGCTACAATGTATCATCAGCACATCTGCTCTATAGCATCATCAGCACAACTGCTCTACTGTATCATATCAATAGCTGCTATATCATCAGTACAACTGCTTTTCTGTATCACCAATACAACTGCTTTACTTGATCACTAATATAACTGCTTTACTGCATCATCAGTACAACTGCTCTGCAGAATCATCAGTACAAGTGCTTTACTGTATCATCAGTACAACTGCTCTACAATATCATCATTACAACTGCCTGGCTGTATCGTCAATGCAATTACTCTACTGTATCATTGATACAAGTGCTCTACTCTATAATTGATACAACTACTCTACTGTATCATCAATACAACTGGTCTACTGTATCATCAATACAACTGGTCTACCGTATCATTAGCACAACTGTTCTACTGTATCATCAGTAAAACTGCCCCATCGTATCATCAATACAACTGTTACAATGTATCATCAGTATAACTATTCTAATGTATCATAAATGCAACTACACTACTGCATCATCAATACAACTGAGATCCATTATCATCAGTACAAGTGTTGTACTGTATCATCACTGCAAGTTCTTTGCTGTATCTTCAGTACAATTGCTCTACTGTATCATCAGTACAACTTCTTTGCTGTATTATCAATAGAACATCTGTACTGTATCATCAATACAACTGCTTTCCTTTATCATCAATACAACTACTCCACCGTGTCATCAATATAACTACTCTACTGTGTCATCAGTGCAACTGCTCTACTGTATCATCAGTATATCTGCTTTCCTGTGTAGTCAATACAACTACTCCCCTGTATAATCAATACAACTGCTCTACTGTATCATCAATGCATTTTTTCTACTGTATCACCAATGCAACAATGTATCATCAGTACAACTGCTCTATTGCATCATCAGTACGACCACTCCGCTCTGTCATCAGTATTACCATTCCACTGTTTCATAAGTGCAACTGTTACAATGTATCATCAATACAACTGCTTTACTGTATCATTAGTACAACAGGTTTACTGCATCATCAATACAACTGCTGCAATTGATCATTAGTACAATTGCTGTACTGTATCATCAATGCAACTGCTCTACTGTATCCCCAGTATGAATTCTCCACTGCACCATCAATACAATTCTTCTGTATCATCAATACAACTCTACTGGATCATCAATAAAACTACTTTACTGTATCATCAATACAACTGCTCTACTGTATCATCCACAGAAGTGCTACAGTGTATCATCAATACAGATGCCACAATGTATCATCGGTACAACTGCTCCACGGTATCATCAATATAAGTGCTACAATGTATTATCAGTACAACTGCTCTACTATGTCATCTGTACTACTGCGGTACTGTATCATCAATACAACTGCTCTATTGTATCATCAGTATAACTGCTCCACTATATTATAAGTACAACTGCAGTGCTCTATCATATAACGAAACATTAGAAGAAGGATGCGACTATGGTTAAATGTACACAACTGGCATGATATACAACATTAGTTCAGATTGCCAATGAAAATGAATCTTTTTAATGGACCGTAAGCTGGTAATTTCCTCATGTATTAATTTAGTAAAGGAAATTCTCTTCTGCATTTACATAACAAATTGATCACTTGACAACACACATCTCTGGCCAGACAAAAGTTGTTGTTTTTATACATAGGATGACGCTCCCTATCTCTACTAGATAAGTGTAAAATGAATCTCCGTACCCCTCTTGGACAACTGTGAAGTAATGCACATTATCCTTACTGGATAAATGTTGGATGAATCTCCCTATCCCTATTGTACAACTGTGGGATAAAACTTTCTATCTCTACTGGGCAAGTTTAAGATGAAGCTCCCTATCCCATTTGACAGCTATAGGGTAAAGCTTCCTATCCCTATAGGATAAGTGTGAGGTAAAGCTCTTCATCACTACTGGACGAGTGTAAGGTGAAGTACCCGTTCCCTGCTGGACAGCTCTGGTGTAAAGCTCCTGATACCTGTTGGACAACCTGAGCTCCCTAACCCTAACAGGACGTGTTTAGAATGAAGTTCCCTATTCCTATTGGACAGCACAGGGGTAGAGGCTCCTATCCATACTGGGTAAAGGAGAGATAAACCTCCCTATGCCTTTTGGACAAGTGTAGGATGAAGCACTCTATCCCTACTGAACAGATGCGGGGTCAAGTTTCCTATGCCTACCGGATAAGTGTGAGGTAAAGCTCCTTATCCCTTGCCGACAAGCGTAAGGATGAAGCTCGCTATCCCTGTTGGACAGCTGTGGGGCAAAGTCCCCCATCCCTGTCGGACAGCTCTAGGGCAAAGCTCCCTATACCTGTTGGAAAAATGTGAGGTAAAGCTCCCTATCCCTACTGGACAAGTGTAAGATGAAGTTTACTGTCCCTGTTTACATGAGTTTACAGGAGAAAGACAGACAACAGGAGGCCTGATTGGCCCATGGCTGGGTTATCTGAAAAAATTATTCAACTTGACAAGAAAAATTTAATTCCGCTCAGTACTTTTTTCAACTATCACCGACACCCTTCTAGTGTCCCCGTTACCGCTTAGTTCTGGCGTTTTTCTCAAAGTACACCAGAATTTATGGAATATTTGTCTAAACGACTTTTGAAGGTATTTATAGTCTTAGCATTCACTACGTCTGACGGTAACTTATTCCAGTACTCAACACACCTATAGGAAAAGAAGCTTTTTCCCACGTTCGCACTACATCTTCTAGTTTTATTCCATTTGTCCTGGTAACCGCATTTTCTTGTATTTCGAAAAGATACTCATGGTTTACTTACTCGGACGTTTCTAGAATTCTAAACACTTGGATTAAGTCGCCGCGAAGTCTACGTTTTTTAGGGGAGAGGAGATCCACTCGTTTTAGCTTCTCTTCTTATGACAGATTTCTAAAAGATGGGATCAAATTTGTCGCGCGTCTTTGTACTTGCTCTAATTTTTCCTCGTCTTTTCTGTAGTTTGGGGACCAAAACTGGACTGCATATTCAAGGTTTGGTCTTACTAGAGAAGTATAAAGTGTGAGAAATGTTTCTGGTGTTTTATAATCTATGTTCCTGGCGATGAAACCTAACTTTTGATTGCCTTTTTGACTTGCTGCTTGACACTGTTTAGTGTATTTAATGTATTTCAAATTGTTGCTACTATTGGACAATTTTGCGGCAAAGCTCCCGATCCCCACTGGAAAACTGTAAGGTGAAACTCTCTATCTCTAATAGACAGGAAGTAACTCCCTATCCCTATTGGACAACTGTGTGGTAAAACTTCCTATCCCTACAGGGCAGGTGTGAGATGAAGCCCCTTGTTGGACACCTGTAGGATATAACTCCCTAACCCTGTTAAACAACTTTGAGATAAAGGTCCCTATCCCTGGTGGATAAGTGTAAGATGAAGTTCCCTATGACTGCTAGATAACAACGGGATATATACAAAGGAATGTAAAAGAATTCAAACAGCAACAGATCATGGGGCCCCTTCGAGGCTGTTCATGATAGAGGAAGATATGAAGCTCATAGATCTATGTACTAAGAGAAGAAATAAGTACATATTAGAAATAGAGAAAAAAAAACGCTATAAACTTTTCATGTATCTAAGTGGGTGATAACTACCTTGCTTCAACTACATCCATAAAACTCATTCGGGTTTCATATGCTATTTTCAGTAATATAAACTTCATACTTTGACGTATAAATCTGTTTGTCTTTGCAGACTTAGATAACTTGTTCTATCATGCTGGTAATTGGTCTCTGAGTTTCTTATGTGCTACTTTCTTAGACAACGCTGCCATATGATTTCCCAGGAATACTCAACAAACTTATGCCTCTGTAGTCTGAACACTCACTTTATCCCCTTTGCCTTTGTACGGTGGCACTTGCATGCCGTTTCACCCTCCTGTATGTTCAGGCTCCTATCGTTCAAAATCTTTTTCACTCTATCCCTCCACCTCAAATTTGGTCTCCCGTTTCTCCTTGTTCCCTCCACCTTTGATACATATATCCTTTTTTGTCAATCTTTCCCCAGTCATTCTCTCCATATGTCCAAACCATTTCAACACATCCTCTTCTGCTCTCACAACCACACTCTTTTTATTTCCACATATCTCTCTTACCCTTTTATTACTTACTCGATCAAACCCCCTCACACCACATATTGTCGTCAGGCATTTCATTTCCAACACACCTACCCTCCTCCGTACAACCCTATCTATTGCCCTATCTATTCCTCGCAACAATACAGTATTGTTGGAAATACTATTCCTTCAAACGTACCCATTTTCGCTTTCTGAGATAACGTTCTCTCCTTCCACCCATTCTTCATCGCTTCCAAAACCTCTGCCCCCTCCCCTACCCTGTGACTCACTTCCACTTCCATAGTTCCATCCGCTGCTAAGTCCGCTCTCAGGTATCTAAAACACTTCACTTTCTCCAGTTTTTTTTCCATTCAAACTTACCTCCCAATTAACTCGTCTCTCTACCCTACCGAACCTAATGAGCTTCCGAATATTCACATTTACTCTCAACTTTCTACTTTTACACACTTTCCAATGTTAGTCACCAACTTCTGCAGTTTCTCTCTTCAATCAGCCACTAGAGCTATATCATCAGCGAACAACAATTGACTCACTTCCCAAGTTCTCTCATCCACAACAGACTGCATTCTAGCCCCCATCTCCAAAACTTGCATTTACCTCCCTAACCACCCCATCCATAAACAAATTAAACAACGATGGGAACATCACACACCCCTGCCACAGAGCAACTTTCCCTGGGAACAAGTTACTCTAAACATTCTCATACACAGGCCTTACATCCTTGATAAAATCTTTTCACTGTTTCTAGCGACTTACCGCTCACACCATATAATCTTATGACCTTCCACAACGCATCTCTATCACCTCTGTCATCTGCTCTCTCAAGATCCATAAATGCTACATACAAGTCCATCTGTTTTTCTAAGTGTTTTTCACACAACCTTCAAGCAAACACCTGATCCACGCATCCTCTACCACTTCTGAAAGCATACTGCTCTTCCCCAATCTGATGCTCTGTACGTGCCTTCACCGTATCAATCAATACCCTCCAATATAATTTCCCAGGAATACTCAACAACCTTATGCCTCCGTAATTTGAACACTCACCTATATCCCCTTTGCCTTTGTACAATGGCACTATACCTTGCCGGATTTCATCTTCCGCGAAGCTTTCACTACATCTTCTCTCTTCACTAAATCATTCTTCCTAACCTTCTTACTTCGCTGTGGTTTCGATGCGTTACGCATGACAGGTAGAAAATAAGTGAGAACGAGTAAGGCATTTTTTTGTCTTTTCATGGCGCAACCTCGCCGGAGGGGGGATGCTATTTCATGTGTGGCAGGGTGGCGACAGAAATGGTTGAAGGCAGCAAATATTAATACGTACGTGTGTATGTATGTTACGTCTGTGTATGTGTATGCATACGTTGAAATGAATTCGTATGTATATGTGCGTGTATGGGCGTGTATATATATATATATATATATATATATATATATATATATATATATAT
>JAUUDZ010458160.1:0-12330 GCA_032361705.1 Panulirus versicolor | reverse complement strand
TTCTCATGCCACAAGCATCTTTTGCGCAAGCCATCACTGCTTCCCTAAATACATCCCATTCCTCCCCCACTCCCCTTGCCTCCTTTGTTCTCACCTTTTTCCATTCTGTACTCAGTCTCTCTTGGTACTTCCTCACACAAGTCTCCTTGCTCACCTTCATCTATTCCTTACGTCACCCCCACCTCACAGGAAACAGCATCTCTACCCTCTGCATCAGCAAGGTAGCACCAGGAAACAGATGAAAAAAAGACCACATCCGTTCACACTTAGTCTCTAGCTGTCATGCATAATGCACTGAAACCACAGCATCCTCTCCACATCCAAGCCCCACACATGTTTTCATGGTTTACCCGTCTTTTCACATTCCCTGATTTAGTGCATTGACAACACATTGACCTCAGTGTACCCCATCATTTTAATTCTGTCAATTCTGTGCGTGCCTTTCACCCTCCCACATGCTCAGGCCCCAACCACTCAAAATCTTTTTCACTCCATCCTTCCACCTCCAATTTGGTCTCCTGCTTCACCTTGTTCACTCCACCTATGACACATATATCCTCTTTGTCAACCTTTCCTCACTCATACTCTCCATATATCCAAACCTTTTCAACACACCCTCTTCTGCTCTCTCAACCACACCTTTTATTTTCATGCATCTCTCTTACCCTTTCATTTCTTACTTGATCAAACTACCTCGCACCACATATTGTCCTCAGACGTTTCATTTCCGACACATCCACCCTTCTCCATACAACCCTATCTATAGCCCATGCCTCACAACCATATCATATTGTTAGAACTACTATTCCTTCAAACATATCCATTTTTGCTCTCCAAGATAACGTTCTCTCCTTCCACACACTTTTCATTGCTCCCAGAACCTTTGCCCCCTCCTCCACCCTGTGACTCACTTCCACTTCCATGGTTCCATTTGCTGCTAAGTTCACTCCCAGATATCTAAAACACTTCACTTCCTCCAATTTTTCTCCATTCAAACATACATTCCAGTTAACTTGTCCTTCACCCCTACTGAACCTAATAACCTTGCTCTTATTCACATTTACTCTCAACTTTCTTGTTTTCCACACTTTTCCACACTAAGTCACCAACTTCTGCAGTTTCTTACTCCATTCAGCCACCGGAGCTGTATCATCGGCAAACAACAACTGACTCACTTCCCATGCCCTCTCATTCCCAACAGACTGCATACTTGCCCCTCTATCCAGAACTCTTGCATTTACCTCCCTAACCACCTCATCCATAAACAAATTAAACAACCATGGGGACATCACACACCCCTGCCTAAGACTGACCTTCACTGGGAGACAATCACTCTCCTCTCTTCCTACTCAAACACATGCCTTACATCCTTGGTAAAAACTTTTCACTGCTACTAGCAGCTAAACTCCCACACCATATACTCTCAAGACCTTCCACAAAGCATCTCTATCAACCCTGTGATATGCGCGCTCCAGATCCATAAATACTACATACAAATCCATCTGTTTTTCTAAGTATTTCTCACATACATTCCTCAAAGCAGACACCTGATCCACACATCCTCTACCACTTCTTTTAGAGCTGTGGTTTTGGTGCATTATACATGACAGCTTATGTATGAATGTGAGTGGATGTGGCCTTTCTTCATTTGTTTCTTGGTGATACCTCTCTGACTACTCAGCTACATTATCCCACCACTCACTCCCCTTTGTCAACCCACCCCTCACCTTCTGCATGCCACACACTTCTCTCTTATCAGTCAACACTGCTTCCTTTACTACTTTCTATTCCTCACCACTCCCTTAACTTCATTTACTCTCACCTTTTGTCATTCTTCCCTCAAACTTTACTGCTATTTCTTCACACAATTCTCTTTTCTAAGCTCATTTACTTTCACCACCCTTATATTTCTGATATCATTTCATCTTTTTTGAAACCCTATACAAATCTTCACCCTCAATTCTGTCATGTAATGATTGGACACCCAACCAACTGTCCATCTCAGCACATTCACATCCAAGAGTCTCTATATTGCATACCTGTTTATTCATACATAATCTAGTAATGCCTGCTTACCTTCTTTTCTGCTCTATGTATACTTATATATGTCCTTACTGAATACCCTATGTACCCAGTTGTACCCTCAGCTGCCACATTACCCACCATTGCATTTAAATCACCCATCATTAATACCCAATCTCTCTTAGTAAAACTACTGACACACCAAATCACCTGTTTCCAAAACACTTGCCCTTCTTCTTCCATCTTCTCTTCACCATGTGGATAAACAGTAATAACTATCCTCCTTTTATCATTCACTTTTATTTTTACCAACATCATTCCAGCTCTCACTTCTGTACACTCTTTCACATATTCCCACAACTCCTCCATTAGCATAAGTGCTACCCTTTATAAGTTCCCTACCTCTCACTAATCCTTGACTTTGCCCATGAGCAGTCCCAAACCATTCTCCCCCTTTCCCTTGAGCTTTGTTTTACTCAGCTATAAAATCCAGGTACCTTTCCTCAAGCATACCACCTGTCTTTCCTTTATTCACCCCTTGGTTACACCCAAACACATTTAGACACCCCAGACTGAGTCTTTGAGGAGGATGAGCACTCCTTACTTGGCTTCTTCTGTTCCAGCTTTCAGAGATTGAAATACAAGGGAAGGAGTTCCAATCTTCCACTCCCACCCCTTTTAGTTGCCTTCTGCATCATGCAGGAAATACTTGAGAAGTATGCTTTCTTCCCTATCCCCAGGGATATATTTGATTATCATATGTTCATATTTTAACACAAATATTGAACACTCAAGTTTATATTGCTAACAATTTGTACACAAGAAAGTTTTGAATGTATTTGGTAGCACATGAAATGAATATACTGCAGACGTACTTGACAGTAACATTCAGGGTAGAAGCGTCACCCCTCCAGTGGTACCTGTTAATTTCCTATCTATATATTGTCCTTGCAGGACAAGGAGAGCAAGTTTACCAGTGAATGATGACATCCTGGATGTATCAAAATTATTTATTCTGTAACAAAATTTAAATCATAGCAAGCATAATGATACTTTTTTTTGCTAACTGAACATGCACTTGAATTGACATAAAGTTTTCACCAGTGATTATAGTTTTGTGATATATCATGAGCTTATTACTGATGAAATATTAGATTAATCAGATTCAGGTAAAACTGCTCAGTGCACTTATTGTTGATCCTGTATCAAAAATAAAACTCTCTCATTAAAAACTATTACTATTTACTCTAGTAGATGGGTGCAAGAGAGCTGCTAGATGTTCCAAAAGTGTTCTGAAAATATTGAATGCAGCTGTACAAATGTAAGCCACTACTGTAGTGAAAGTACCTTTGTCTTGTCATTGTGATAGTGAGATATGTGGAACTCCAGGTTCCATCAGCAGGCATGGATATATTGGTATAGATTTACTGGCTTGATTGATCAGCTGAGCAATACAAGTCTAGGATTGATGGAACTGTTAAATTTGTCAAGATTAAATTGTATGAATGCTTGTAGCGACATTTGAATATTGAGAATAATACTGGAAAACAGTAGTGTGTATTTAGAAAGGTGGTTATCTACCATTGTTTCCTGGGTAATTACTTTTTTCTTTACTGATTTTGAAAGACTAGAGGAAGGCATCTGTTTAAAGACACACCATGGATGATGATACAGTGCCAAGAATGACCCCACCACCCAAGCCAACTGAATTACAGGTAATTTTTGGATAATTTACTATCACTCATCAGTATCCTATGTAATTGCTCATTCTGTTGATAATATTTTTTCCCCAGTGAAGGTATATTGTCATGTAGTTGAATGTGGAAATAGTAGATTAACTCTGTAACTTCATTTCCCATGGACACTCATTTTCTATTATTTCATTAAGTGCATATTTTTGTGACTGCTTCACTTGTGCTTTAACTGGGCAGTTTTTCAAGAAAAATTTACCCCATGTTGAAAATTATCCAAATGTTTAGATCATGTGTTCCATCTTACTTGAAATTTTTAAAATGTATAATGTATAGAAAATATCACTAGATTAGAATTTTGGTGTGGACAGTACAGTTGCTTGGCAGTTTAATGGCCTAGTATACTCATATATCTAAAGCATTTAAAAATAGGATAAATGTCATGTGATACATCATATTTAATATTGTCTCTTTAGAATCTGTCTTTCCACAAGCTTAGTGATGTGATCTTTCTTTCCAGTTGAGTACACCCAAGCCAGAGGTACCAGAAGTGTCATTAATGTTTGATAGTGATGACAGCCTCATTTGGCAAGTATCAAGATCCAGAAATATAAAAGAAAAAGAACAGTCCTCTGAAAATTTTGCAAAACAAGGCAAAATACAATTTACCAAGCAGATGCCCTCTACAGAAGGGTTGATAAATGCATCAAGAAAGAATGATTATGATACCAACTTCCCAAGGAAACCTCAGGTTACAAGTGGTCATTGTGCACCCTTTTCAAGAATTGAGAACAAGATGAGTGAGGATATGACTAGTGAGACTGGAGCTGCTGAGCAGAGGTTTCAGGATTCACAGATGCATAAGCCATGTGATGTTGCTGCTTTGTCTCATACACATACACCCATTACTGGCCGTATGATTGAGAGACTATATAATCCTAAGGTTTATAGTCCTACACATGAAGTGGTAATGAAGGAGACATCATATAATGCTGTGAAACAGAACTCTCCACTGTCAAATGATATAACTTCTAGTATACAGCAACATCCTACTTTGACAGAAAATATTTCTCCACAAGCAAGACCAGTTTGGAATGTTGTCAGTCCGCACGTTTTCAATAACAGACCTGCAACTCCACCAGTGATAAAGAAGGCTAAGTTTTCTAAAGATAATTTCTCCAGCTATGCTGTTGAAACTGAATTAGACCATGCAAAGAAGCCTAATATATTTCTTAGAGATTCATCTTTACCACAAAACCAAAGTAACAAAGAAACTGTAGATCCATCCTTTCCAGATGATCGGCAGCTACAGGTACCAATGAATAATCGAGTCTGCACCTCAGAAAATGTAAATAATCGTTACTATTCACCAACTTCCATATCTCTTCCTGCACAGGCTTACCATTCAAATCATATTCTGCCGGACAGAAGATACAATAGTCATGTTAAACAAGGATGTGTTTATCCAGAGCCCTTTGGTTTCTCTCCACAGTCTCTTAATGACAGATTTTATAGTCCTCCAGATCCAATGGTTTATCGTTTAATAGAAGACCAGAATCAACAGATATTAAAATTAACAAACACAATTGAGAGAATTCTGGAAAAGCAACAGGACAATTCACCGAAAGATACAGGTTCAAGGGAAATATCTAACAGCAAAGCTTTACATTCAAAGGAAAGAGGTGGAGATCAAGATAATCTTTATAAAGACATCTCCACACAAACACAGGTCACTAGCGTGCCAGAAAAACGGTGTGTTGGAGTGAACACAGATATATCTTGGAATGACTTGATTGCTTCCATTAGAGACTGCAATGCATATGATCACCAGGGCTTTAATTCTGTTGAAAGACCCAGAGTTACTAAAGAGCTAAAATTAAGTGATACAAATAGAGATAGCTCAGGAGAAAATGTAGATCCAGATAGATACCAAAGTAAGCAAGTATTAAGTTTGCACAGATCACCTGTCCAAGGTCCTATTTCTGAGTCAACAGAGCAAGAAGGAGCATCCTTGACTCGGGAAATTGTCATGGTAGCAACACAGGAAGATCAACCAAGATCACATCCATCACTACCTATTGGCATGTCAGAGTATCATGACAAAAGATTGCTTGAGGAACTTCCTGGTCACCTCAGGTAAATTCAGATACCTTGATTTGTCATTTATTAGTAAGTTGGTAGGTAAATGAGGATTAGTGAACCATTTTAAGTAAAGAACAAAGTTGGGTAAGGGAAGGAAGAAGTTACATAAACCAGGCCCTTTACCATTGAATGAGTAGTGATGAAAATTCTAGAGAAAAAGGAAAACATAAAAGCATAATTCATGGATTAAGAAAATGCATATGATAAAGTAAATGCAAAGCTTTCTGGAAAGTTTGGACTCAGTATGGAGTGCATGGATAATTAGAATCCTGAGAGCTTTTATTAGGGAAGTAGTATGTATTTGTTAGTGCTTGGTGATGGCAGAGATGTTCACACTTTTTCATTAATTGATTATGGTTCTTGATGATTTAGAAGGTATTACTGGATTCTACTTGTTTGAGGTTCCACCTAAAGCTGCAGTATTAAGTTGATGAAACAAAGTACAGTCTTTTAAAAGAACTTCTTGCTTTAAAGGAGTCTATAATTTCCATTCCAATGATTTTAGTACAGCCTTGGAGCTGTATGCACCTTTGGAAAAAGGGGTCTTGGGGTAAAAACAGAACCTTTTCAGAAAGTGGTCATTTGGAAATTATAGACAAAATTAATTATTTGTGATTTTAAGATATTCATTTGAACTATGTGCTTTATATTATAAGCATTGAGCAGGTCCCATTTGGCACTTGGACACAATACAGTTATTTCATGTAGAATTTCAGTTGATTTTTTTGATTGAGTAATGTAAAGATTTCAGCCTAGATTGTTGGTTTTTTTTATAGCAGAAATAATGCCCCTATCCTAAGGGATATAGTGCTAACCTTGTTAGCACATTGATCAAATTTTAATGGAACCTACCATGGTAATACCTGACCAGTTTACGGTTTTGTTGATATAACAGTATTTTCAAGATAACCACTATATTTTTATGTTGCTTAACTTTGTTGATTGCTTGCAAGAGGTTAGTGCAGTGCTTCACTGTAGGATTTTAGATGTTAATATGAGTATACAAGTGCAAGTGTAAGAGCATTTCGAGGCCATTAGGGAGTGGGAGAAGAGGCAGGAAATATTTTACATGAAAGATTACATGTATATATTTTGGTGGTTTTGTTATTAATGGCTACAGGCAAAGATTATTTCATTCATCTCTTTTCCATGAAAACTGTTGAGCAGTAATTATATTGTCTTTATATTTTAGAAATCATTGTTCACTTGATGCTGGAAATGTGTATAATATGTTTCAGAAATGATGGTAAAAGAGTTATTGAATTTGGGAGCTCTGTAGCTTTTGGAGAAAGTGCCAACACATATAGGAACATTGTCCAGCACCAGAACCAACCCACTAATCCCAACTCCCTCCCACCTGGTGGAACTTTCTACAATAATGTTCTGGTAAGACAGTAATGCTTTCATTGTGCATAGAATGTTTTCTGTTGATACTGATGATATTATTAAATGTATTGTGTGTCATCTGTCATTTTTCGTGTGGAATATTGGTAATCGCTGCATGCTAATAAGCAGCCAAAATGTGGTGGATGGTTCTTCCCCTTGGACTTTAAAAGGGTCTCTCTGCGATACCAATCACTTAATAATTGTAGGACACTAAAAATCACAAATAAAAGAGCAGTCCAGTGGACCTTGATTCCGTGAGCAGCAATCCACTTAAAAAAATTATGTGTGGTAATAAAGGTGAATAAGCTACACTGCCAACATTTCTGCAAGTCTTTAAGCTATCATAACCAGTCACCATTAGTTGTGCTGCGACTTTCCTTCAAGATTGTCAATTAGTGTACTTGTCATGTGTCAGAGGGACATTATTCAAAAGACATTAATCTCAAATAAAGCTCTGAATTAAAGTCAATAATAGGTCTGTTTGTTATTATTTTTTTGCACTGGTGTCTTCAGTCGTGGCGAAAAGGCCAAATCAAGGCCAGGCCTTAATGAAAGGAAAAATAGGTTAATGAACGGAAAAAGGAGTGATAAGGAAAAGTATTTAACAATTTTATAGGAAGTGAAAAACTTTGTTTTAAAAAGTTTCAGGTCATAGTTATCAGGAAGACATGAGAGAATGGAGAGTTCCAAAGCTTTGAGGTCTAGGGAAAGAAGGTTATCAAAACATTCCACCTTTGAGTTGCCGGTGGCCACACAGTAATTATGTTACACAGCAGCTTGCCAAATATTGTACGGTTTAGCTAGTGGCGGCTGCACACAAGCAGCCAGCTCTTAGGAGCAAAAATCAAAGCAGTGCCTATAATAGAGGGAAATGAACCAACATAATGGTGTGGGGCAAATGGGTCAAGTTTTGAAGTTATCCTGGGAGAGTTGATAAGTTGGACCCCTTTTGATCAACTCTGTCAAGTAATGATAGAGGGCCAGGATCTCCCCAAGATGTGAGAGCAGCACTCAATACAAGGATGAATAAATCCTTTGTTTAAATGGAGCAACTGTTTGGGAGAAAAGAAATTTTGACCTCTGAACAGTACTTCTAGTTTTTTAGAGGTAGATTTGGCTATTTCCATGATTTGTGGTTTCCAAGATAGTGTAGATGTTACAGTAATAACAGGTATTTTCATTGAGTCAAGTGGTGAAATTGTGGATCCTTCAAAGGAAAGAGGGAAGTTGTGAGGAATTTTGTATAGAGAGATGGGCAGAAACTTGGTCTTGGAGGCATTAAACTTAACCAGATTTCATCTACCCAATGAATAACCTTTTCAAGTCTAAATCTGATCTAGTCTTTTTTCTATGGTTTCATGTTAATAACTTTATCTTTATTTGGCTTTTAGGATATATATTCATACCTGGTTGCTGAATGAAAATTTCTCAAAAATAATCCATTGAATATAAGTATGGTTGATATATGTCATGTTAGTATAGGTATAACAGAAACATTCTGCATTATAGACAGGCTTAAAGTTTATTTTGTATGTTATAGTAATGTATAGGTGAAACCAAGATGTACTGAAATTTAGATTAGACTAAATTAAATAAAATGCTTAGAATACCAGTTATAGTGAAATATAGAAAATATTAGTTTGGCTTAGGTGTAGCTGGTTTTGGTGAAAGAATCAAGAATCAGCCCAAACTAGTTTTTTTTTTTGGCATAAAAATAAATTTCTGGAATCAGATATGAATGATTCTTAATGAGTGCTACAACTTTGCAACTGGAAGATATCATGAAAATCAAAGTGAAAGTATATTTGAAGATTACCAAATGCTGTATCTCTACAGTATCATGAAAATGCTGGATAATAGAGTACTAAATGAAATTACATTCCACACATATCAAAAATTGCCATTTATCAGTCTTGGGGAACATTTTGGGCTGTAGCAGCTGCAATCGGGACAGTTGCCAAATCATATGGCCAATGGCAATTCATTAAGCAGTTATTCATGAAATTATCAAAGTTCAACAGATAGCACTTCATATACTTTTGTATGCACCTCTGTACAAAAGTGCACATGTAAGAAGCATCTTTTCAGCCAATCTTTGGATCTGTAGGTATGAACCATGGCAAAAAGAGAAATACATGATTCTTTCAGTAGTTATGTAGCAGGGAACCCTTTACAATCTTCTGCAAATTTATCAAGTTTACTTTATATTTAAGAAAAGGCAACGGGGCTTTAAGCTAAACATGTAGTCATTACAGTAATAACTCAGTCACTTGGTGTGGGTTTAAGAGAAAAATGTTTTGTTGATAAGGAAATTTTTTTTATTTATTGTATTATTATACTTTGTCGCTGTCTCCCGCATTAGCGAGGTAGCATAAGGAAACAGACGAAAGAATGGCCCAACCCTCCCACATACATGTCCACACACTCACATATACATACCTATACATTTCAATGTATACATATATATACATACATAGACATATGCATATATACGCATGTACATAATTTATACTTGCTGCCTTTATTCATTCCTGTTGCCACCATGCCGCACATGAAATGACAACTCCCTACCCTGCACGTGTGTTAGGTAGGGCTAGGAAAAGACAACAAAGGCCACATTCGTTCACACTCAGACTCTGGCTGTCGTGTATAATGCACCGAAACCACAGCTCCCTTTCCACATCCAGGCCCCTCAAAACTTTCCATGGTTTACCCCAGACGCTTTGATTAAGGTATCAGTTGCCTGTGCCATCTTAGCTATCATTTTTTTTTTTGTTGAAGGCTCCAGTAAAGGACAAAAGTCCACATTAAGGCCGGGCCTTAATTGAAATATAGAGAATTATGAAACGGAAAAAGAAAAGGCAAGGGAAAATATTCACGAATCTTAAAGGAAGTGAAAAACATGTCTTTAGAAATGTGCCTGTTCATAGTTATTGGGAAAGACATGAGAAGGTAGAGAGTTCCAAGGCTTCGACGCGAAGGGAAAGAAGCAGGTATCAAAAGGGCCCACTCTTGAGTTGCCAAATGCCACACACTAATCATATGACGCAGTAGCCTGCCGAGTTTGCGTGGTCTATCTAGTGGTGGGGGCACACTAGCAGCCAGTTCTCGGAAGGAAAAAACAAAGTAATACCTATAGAGGAGTGAAAGTGAACGAACAATACGGCATAGGGCAAGGGGGTCATGTTTGGAAGTTAGCCTGAGACAATTTATGAGTCGGATCGCTTTCGACTCTGTCATGTAAGGATACAGAGCTAGAACCACCTTAGATGTGAGAGAAGTACTCATACAAGGACGAATCAATCTCTTGTATAAACGGAGCAGCTGTTCAGAAGAAAGGTCTCGACATCTAAACAGAACACCCAGTTTCTTAGAAGTAGACAACTATTCACGTTATTTGGGGTTTCCAAGAAAGAATGGTTGCTACAGTCATACCAAGTACGTTCACTGAGTCAAGAAGTGGAATTACAGAACCGTCAAAGGAGAGACGAGAGTTGTGAGGAGTTTTCGATAAAGAGATGGGTAGATATTGGGTCCTGGAGGCATTAACCTTAACACGATTGTGTCTACCTCACTGATATATCCTGACCAATTTTAAGCTTATTGAGGAAGCTGTGTCAAAATGAGATGCAGATCGAGTGAGAGAAAAGGGAGCAGAATTGAAGAATGTGGATGGAAGCAGTGTTGAGTCGTAAGCGTATGAGTGCACTGGATTATTTGTGGAGAGGAAGTCGTTGAAAAAAAGGAAAAAGTGTTGGGGACAGGACAGAACCTTGAGGGACACCGCTGTTGATGGAAAAAAGGGGGGGAGGCTGATCTAGCAACAAGCACAGAAAGAGATCCGCTAGAGAGGAAACTAGAGATGAAGGAGCAAAGTGAGGGAATGAAGCCAAAAGTGGGGAGCTTAGATATGAGAACCCGATGCCACACCTGTCCAAAGCCTTAGATATGCCAAGGGCAACTGAACATGACCAGACATATGCAAGATAGGAAAGAATATCGCCAGCGGATCTCATCTTACGGAAGCCATACTGGTGATCAGAGAGAAGACTGCGATTTTCGAGGTGTCTAAGGATATAGAGTTGGGGTGTGATTCAAAGACTTTGAAAACGGTAGATGTTAAAGCAATAGGACGATAGTTAGAACGGTCACCCTTCTTAGGGAAGGGATGTATCAATGCATACTTCTAAGGAGACGGAAAGGTTTTGACTTTTAAACAGAAATGGAACAGACAAACAAGCACAGGCGTAAGTTCAAAGGCACACTCTTTCAGTAAACGGGGATGGAAGCCTTGCCTTGCTTCTGTTCAGAGAAAGAAGCACTTTTAGGACAGTCCGAAAAGAGATTACGGGAAGAGGCATAGGATTAGTAAGAGGAGCATCAGGAGGTGAAGGAATGTAAAAGTCACCCAAGGTGGAGTTAGAAGAGAAACGGGAACCAAAGAGAGTTGCTTTGTCTACGGGAGAGACAGCTATAGTACCGTCAGAACGGAAAAGTGAGGGAAAGGTAGAGCGACAGAAGTTGTTAGAGATGCCCTTAGCAAAATACCAGGAAGATCTATCAATGGATGACGAAGAGAGGTTATTGCACTTCCATTGAATAAAGAAACGCTTCGACTCACGGATAACGTTTGAAGCGATTACGGGCAGTGATAAAAGCTGAATGGGAGAGTCAGAGAAGGAGAGACTTTCCAAGCCCGATATGCCTGATCCCTTGTCTGAATGGCCTCAGAGCAGGAACGGTTGAACCATGGACTGGATGAAAAAGTCGTCTTGGAGGAAGAGGGAATAAATGCTTCCATTAAGGCAAGAATAACTTCTGCTATGCGCTTGGAGGAGAAAAACCATCCTTTTGATATGTAATATGGTCAGAACACTTAGTTAAGCATATAGTGATTAGAGTTCTTCACAGTAAGTTCATAAGTTCATTATGGACTCCCGTGGTGTAACGGTTAGCGTTGCTGACCTTGACGCATTCACGGGCCGCCCAGTATCGACAACTGATGCGGCAGTTGGTCCACACTCAACCCAGTTGTTTACCCACCCTTATGGTGAGTAAACAACTAGGTACCTGGCTCAGGCTAGAGTAT
>JAUUDZ010458159.1:0-23572 GCA_032361705.1 Panulirus versicolor | reverse complement strand
AGACCTGGAGTGTTCTTTAGAGAGCTGTATCATTAGGTGAAGACCTAGTGTATTTTGTGGAGAGCTGGATCATCATGAGAACACCTGGTGTGTTCTGTGGAGAGCTGGCTCATTAGGTAAAGATCTTGTGTGCTCTGTGGAGAGCTGGATCATTAGGTGAAGACCTGGTTTGCTCTGTTGAGAGTGGAATAAGCAGGTGAAGACCTGGAGTGCTCTGTGGAGAACTGGATCACCAGGTGAAGACCTGATGTGTTCTATGGAGAACAAGATCATCAGGTGATGACTTAGTGTTTTCTGTAGAGAGCTGGATCATCAGGTCTTCACCTGATGGACAACTGGATAAGCAGTTGAAGACCTGGTGTGTTCTGTTGAGAGCTGGATAAGTAAGTGAAGACCTGGTGTGTTTTCTGGAGAGCTGAATCATCAAGTATGTTTTCTGGAGAACTGGATCATAAAGTGAAGACCTGGTGTGTTTTGTGAAAAGCTGGATCATTAGGTGAAGACCTGGTGTGATCTGTGGAGAGCTGGATAAACAGGTAAAGACCTGGTATGCTCTTTGATGAGCTGGATAAGTAGGTGAAGACTAGTGTGTTCTCTGAAAAGCTAGATAAGCAGGTGAAGACCTGGTGTGCTCTGCTGAGAGCTGGATAAGCCAGTGAAGACCTAGTGTGCTCTGTGGAGAGCTGGATCATTAGGTGAAGACCTGGTTTCCTCTGTTGAGAGTGGGAAAAGCAAGTGAAGACCTGGAGTGCTCTGTGGAGAACTGGGTCATCAGTTGAAGACCTGATGTGTTCTATGGAGAACACGATCATCAGGTGATGACTTAGTGTGTTCTTTAAAGAGCTGGATCATCAGGTGAAGACCTGGTGGACAACTGGATGAGCAGTTAAAGACCTGGCGTGTTCTGTTGAGAGCTGGATAAGTAAGTGAAGACCTGGTGCGTTCTATGAAGAGCTGGATCATCAAGTATGTTTTCTGGAGAGCTGGATCATCAAGTGAAGACCTGGTGTGCTTTGTGAAAAGCTGGATCATTAGATGAAGATTTGGTGTGCTATGTGGAGAGCTGGATAAATAGGTGAAGACCTGGTGTGATCTGTGGGGAGCTGGATAAGCAGGTAAAGGCCTGATATGCTCTTTGGTGAGCTGGATAAGTAGGTGAAGACTGGTGCAGTTTGTGGGGAGCTGGATTATCAAGGGAAAGCCTGGTTTGTTCTGTTGAGAGCTGGATCATCAGATGAAGACCTAGTATACTTTGATGAGAACTGGATCATCAGATGGAGACCTGATGTGTTCTCTGCAGAGCTGGATCATCCAGTGAAGATCTCGTGTATTCTGTGAAAGGCTTGATAAGCATGTGAAGACCTAGTGTGCTCGGCTGAGTGCTGGATAAGCAGGTGAAGATCTCGTGTGCTCTATGGAGAGCTGGGTCATCAGGTGAAGACTTGATGTGTTCTTTGGAAAGCTGGATTATCAAAACAACACCTGATATGGTCTGTGGAGAGCTGAATCATCAGGTGAAGACCTGGTGTGTTCTCTGAGAGCTAGATCATCAGGTCAAGTCCTGGTGTGTTCTGTGGAGAGCTAGATAAGTAGGTGAAGGTTTGTTGTGATCTGTGGAGAGCTGAATCATCAGACGAGGACCTGGTGTGTTCTGTGGAGAGATGGATCCTCAAGTGCAGACCTCATGTGTCCTGTGGAGAGCTAGATTATCAGATGAAGACCTGGTGTATCTGTGGAGAGATGGATCATCAGGTGAAGACCTGGTGTGTTCTGTGGAGATTTGGATCATCAGGTGAAAACCAGGTGTGCTCTGTGGAGAGCTGCATCATCAGGTGAAGACCTGGTGTGTTCCGTGGAGAGTTGGATCATCGGGTGAGAACCTGATGTGTTATGCGGAAAGCTGGATCATCAGGTGAAAACCTGGTGTGTTCTGTGAAACCTAAATAGGCAGGTGAAGATTTGGTGTGCTCTGTGGACAGGTGAATCATCAGGTGAAAACCTGGCGTGCTCTGTTGAGAGCTGGATAAGCAGGTGAAGACCCTTTGTGCTCTGTGGAGATTTGCATCATCGGGTGAAGACATGGGGTGTTCTGTGAATAGCTGCATCATCAGGCGAAAACCTGGTGCGCTACGTGGGGAGCTAGATCATTAGGAGAAGGCCTGGTGTGTTTTTTAGAGAGCTGGATCATCAGGTGAAGATCTGGTGTATTCTGTGAAACCTGAATATGCATGTGAAGACCTGCTGTGCTCTCTAGAGAGCTGGATAGGCAGGTGAAGATCTGGTGCACTCAGTGGAGAGCTGGATCATCAGGTGAATACCTAGTGTGTTCTGTGAAGAGCTGGACCATCAGATGAAGACCTGGTGATTTCTGTGAAAAATAGATAAGCAGGTGAAGACCTGGTGTGCTCTTTGTACAGCTGGATAATCAATTGAAGACCTGGTGTTCTTTGTGGAGAGCTAGATCATCAGGTGAAGACTTTGTGTGTTCTCTGGAGAGCTGCATCATCAGGTGAAGACTTAGTGTATTTTGTAGAAAGCTGGATCATCAGGTGAAGACCTGGGATATTTTGTGGACAGCTAAATCATCAGGTGAAGACCTGGTGTGCTCTCTGGAGAAATAGATTATCAGGTGAAGACATAGTGTATTTTGTGGAGAGCTGGATCATCAGTTGATGACCTGGTGTGTTGTGTGGAGAGCTGGATCATCAAGTAAAGACCTGGAGTGTTCTTTAGAGAGCTGTATCATTAGGTGAAGACCTAGTGTATTTTGTGGAGAGCTGGATCATCATGTGAACACCTGGTGTGTTCTGTGGAGAGCTGGCTCATTAGGTAAAGATCTTGTGTGCTCTGTATAGAGCTGGATCATCAGGTGAAGACCTCGTGTGTTCTGTGGAGAGAAGGATCATCAACTGAAGACCTGGTGAATTCTGTGAAAGGCTGGATCATTAGGTGAAGACCTTGTATGCTCTGTGGAGAACTGGATAAGTAGGTGAAGACATAGTGTGCCCTGTGGAGTGCTGGTAAGCTGGTGAAGACCTGGTGTGTTCTTTGGAGAGCTGGATCATTAGGTGAAGTCCTAGTGTGGTCTGTGAAAAGCTAGATAAGCATATGAAGACGTGGTGTGCTCTCTGAAGAGCTGGATAAGCAGTTGCAAGCCTGGTGTGTTCTGTATAGAGCTGGATAAGTAGGTGAAGACCTGATGTGTTCTATGGAGAGCTGGATTATCTGGTGAAGACCTGGTGTGTTCTGTCAAAAGCTAGATAAACAGGTGAAGACCTGGTGTACTATGTTGAGAGCTTGATGAACAAATGAAGACCTGGTGTGCTCTATGGAGAGCTGGATCATCAGGTGAAGACCTTGTGTGTTCTGATGAGAGCTGGATCATCATATGAAGACCTGGTGTGTTTTCTGGAGACCTAAATCATCAGGTGAAGACCTGGTGTGTTCTCTGGAGAGCTGGATTATTAGGTGAAGTCCTGTTGTGTTCTGTGGAGAGCTGGATCATCAGGTGAAGGCTTGTGTTCTGTGGAGAGCTGGATTATCAGGTGAAGCCCTGGTGTGTTTGTGGAGAGCTGAATCATCAGGTGAAGACCTGGTGTGTTCTGTGGAGATTTGAATCATCAGGTGAAAACCAGGTGTACGCTGTGGAAAGCTGGATTATCAGGTGAAGACCTGGTGTGTTCTGTGGAGATTTGGATTATCATTTGAAGCAATGGTATGTTCTGTGGAGAGGTGGATCATCAGGTGAAGACCTGGTTTGTTCTGTTGAGAGCAGGATAAACAGGTGAAGACGTGGTGTGCTCTGTGGAGATTTGCATCATCAGGTGAAGACCTGGTGTGTTCTGTGGAGAGCTGGATCATCAGTTCAAGACCTGGTATGTTCTTTGGAGAGTTGGATCATCAGGTGAAGACCTGGTGTGTTTTGTGGAGAACTGGATAATCAGATGAAGACCTGGTGTATTAAGTGGGGAGCTTAATCATCAGTGGAAGGCCTTGTGTTTTCTGTGGAGGGCTGGATCATCAGGTGAAGACTTTGTGTGTTTTGCGGAGAGCTAGATCATCAGATGAAGACCTGGTGTATTCTCTGAAACCGGAATAAGCAGGTGAATACCTGCTGTGCTCAGTGGAGAGCTGGATAAGCAGGTGAAGATCTGGTGTGCTCTGTTGAGAGCTTGATAAGCAGGTGAAGACCTGGTGTGCTCTGTGGAGACCTGGATCATCAAGTAAAGACCAAGTTTGTTCTCTAAGGAGTTGGATCATCAGATGAATACCTGGTGCGTTCTGTGGAGAGCTGGATCATCAGGTGAAGACCTGGTGTATTCTGTGGACAGCTAAATCATCAGTTGAAGACTTGGTGTACTCTCCGGAGAGCTGGATCATCAGGTGAAGACAGAGTGTATTTTAAGGAGAGGAGGATCATCAGTTGAAGACGTGGTGTGTTTTGTGGAGAGCTGGATCATCAGGTAAAGACCTAGAGTGTTCTTTAGAGAGATGTACCATTAGGTGAAGACCTGGTGTATTTTGTTGAGAGTTCGATTATCATGCAAAAACCTGATGTGTTCTGTGGAGAACTGGATCATTAGGTAAAGACATGGTGTGTTCTGTAGAGAGCTGGATCATCAGGCAAAGACCTTGTGTGTTCTGTGGGGAGCTGGATCATCATGTGAAGACCTGGTACATTCTGTGAAAAGCTGGATATTTAGGTGAAGAATTTGTGTGCTCCGTGGAGTGCTGGATAAGCAGATGAAGACCTGGTGTGCTCTGTGTAGAGCTGGATCATCAGGTGAAGACCTTGTGTGTTCTGTGGAGAGCAGGATCATCATATGAAGACCTGGTGTATTTTGTGGAGAGCTAAATCATCAGGTGAAGACCTGGTGTGCTCTCTGGAGAGCTGGATTATTGGGTGAAGTCCTGGTTTGTTTGTGGAGAGCTGAATCATCAGGTGAAGACCTGGTGTGTTCTGTGGAGATTTGGATCATCAGGTGAAAACCAGGTGTGCGCTGTGGACAGCTGGATCATCAAGTGAAGACCTGATGTGCTCTGGGGAGAACTGGATCATCAGTTGAAGAAATGGTATGTTCTGTGGAAAGTTGGATCAACAGGTGAAGACCTGGTGTGTTCTGTTGAGAGCTGGACAAGCAGGTGAAGACGTGGTGTGCTCTGTAGAGAGCTGCAGCATCAGGTGAAGAACTGGTGTGTACTGTGGAGAGCTGGATCATCAGGTGAGGACCTGTTGCATTAAGTGGGGAGCTTGATCATCAGGTGAAGGCCTGTTGTGTCCTGTGGAGAGCTGGATCGTCAGGTGAAAAATTTGTGTGTTTTGCTAAGAGCTAGATCATCACGTGAAGACCTGGAGTATTCTGTAAAACTTGAATAAGCAGGTGAATACCTACTGTGCTCTGTGGAGAGCTGGATAAGCAGGTGAAGACGTGATGTGCTCTGTTGAGATCTGGATAAGCAGGTGAAAACCTGGTGTTTTCTATGAAAACTGGATAAGCAGGAGAAGACCTGTTGTGCCCTGTGGACAGCTGGATCATTAGTTGAAGACCTGGTGTATTATGTGGTGTGCTCTCCGGAGAGCTGGAACATCAGGTGAAAACATAGTGTATTTTGTGGAGAGCAAAATCATCATTTGAAGACGTGGTGTGTTATGTGGAGAGCTGAATCATCAGGTAAAAACCTGTAGTGTTCTTTAGAGAGCTGTATCATTAGGTGAAGGCATAATGGATTTTGTGGAGAGCTGGATCATCATGTGAAAACCTGGTTTGTTCTGTGGAAACCTGGAACATTAGGTGAAGACTTGGTGTGTTTTGTAGAGAGCTGGATCATCAGGTGAAGACCTTGTGTGTTCTGTGGAGAGGTGGATCATCATATGAAGACCTGGTGTGTTTTGTTGAAAGCTAAATCATCAGGTGAAGACCTGGAGTGTTCTGTGGAGAGATGGATTATTAGGTGAAATCCTGGTGTGTTCTGTGGAGAGCTGGATCATCAGGTGAAGGCTTGTTGTGTTCTGTGGAGAGCTAGATTATCAGGTGAAGACCTGGTGTGTTTGTCGAGAGCAGAATCATCAGGTGAAGACCTGGTGTGTTCCATGGACATTTGGATCGTCATGGGGAAAACCAGATGTGCGCTGATGAGAGCTGGATCATCAAGTGAAGACTTGGTGTGTTCTGGGGAGAGCTGGATCATCAGCTGAAGTCATGGTATGTTCTGTGGAGAGTTGGATCATCAGGTGAAGACCTGGTGTGTTTTGTGGAGAGCTAAATCATCAGGTGAAGACCGAGTGTGCTCTATGGAAAGCTGGATTATTAGCTGAAGTACTGGTGTGTTATTTGAAGAGCTGGATCATCAGGTGAAAGCTTGTTGTGTTCTGTGGAGAGCTGGATTATCAGGTGAAGACCTGGTGTGTTTGTGGACAGCTGAAACATCAGGTGAAAACCGTGTGTGCTCTGTGGAGATTTGGATCATCAGGTGAAAACCATATGTGCGCTGTGGAGATCTGGATCATCAAGTGAAGACCTGGTATGTTCTGTGGAGACTTCGATCATCATATGAAGACCTGGTGTGTTCTGTTGAGAGCTGGATAAGCAAGTGAAAACGTGGTGTGTGTTCTGTGGGGAGCTGGATCATCAGGAGAAGACCTGGGATGTTCTGTGAATGGCTGGATATTTATGTGAAGACTTTGTGTGCTCCGTGGTGCGCTGGATAAGCAGATGAAGACCTGGTGTGATCTCTGTAGAGCTGGATCATCAGGAGAAGACCTTGTGTGTTCTGTGGAGAGGTGGATCATCATATGAAGACCTGGTGTGTTCTCTGGAGAGCTAAATTATAAGGTGAAGACCTGGTGTGTTCTATGGAGACCTGGATTATTAGGTGAAGTCCTGGTGTGTTATGTGGAGAGCTGGATCATCAGATGAAAGCTTGTGTTCTGTGGAGAGCTGGATTATCAGGGGAAGACCTGGTGTGTTTGTGGAGAGATGAAACATCAGATGAAGACCTGGTGTGTTCTATGGCGCTTTAGATCATCAGGTGAAAACCAGGTGTGCGCTGTGGAGAGCTGGATCATCAAGTGGGTGTGTTCTGGGGAGAACTGGATCATCAGTTGAAGACATGGTATGTTCTGTGGAGAGTTCGATCATCAAGTGAAGACGTGGTGTGCTCTATAGAGAGCTGGATCATCAGGTGAAGACCTTGTGTGTTCTGTGGGAAGCTGTATCATCAGGTGAAGACCCGTATGTTCTGTGAAAGGCTTGATATTTAGGTGAAGATTTTATGTTCTCCGTGGTGTACTAGATAATCAGATGAAGACCTGGTGTTCTCTCTGTAGAGCTGGACCATCAGGAGAAGACCTTGTGTGTTCTGTGGAGAGGTGGATGATCATATGAAGACCTGGTGTGTTTTGTGGAGAGTTAAATCATCAGGTGATGACCTGGTGTGTTCTATGAAGAGCTGGATTATTAGGTGAAGCCCTGGTGTGTTATGTGGAGAACTGGATCATCAAGTGAAAACTTGTTGTGTTCTGTGGAGAGCTGGATTATCAGTGGAAGACCTGGTGTGTTTGTAGAGAGCTAAAACATCAGGTGAAGACCTGGTGTGATCTGTGGCGATTTGTATCATCAGGTGAAAACCAGGTGTGCGCTGGGTAGAGCTGGATCATCAAGTGAAGACCTGGTGTGTTCTGGGGAGAGCTGGATCATCAGGTGAAGACCTGGTGTGTTCTGTTGAGGGCTGGATAAGCAGGTGAAGACGTGGTGCGTTCTGTGGAGAACTGCATCATCAGTTGATGACCTGGTATGATCTATGAAACGTTGGATATTTAGGTGAAGACTTTGTGTGCTCCGTCGGGTGCTGGATAAGCAGATTAAGACCTGGTGAGCTCTATGTAGAGCTGGATCATCAAGTGAACACCTTGTGTGTTCTGTGGAGAGCTGGATCATCATATGAAGACCTGGAATGTTTTATGTAAAGCTAAATCATCATTCGAAGATCTGGTGTGTTCTCTGGAGAGCTGGATTTTTAGGTGAAGACCTTGTATGTTCTGTGGAGAGCTGAATCGTCAGGTGAAAGCTTGATGTGTTTTTTGGAGAGCTGGATTACCAGGTGAAGACCTGGTGTGTATGTGGAGAGCTCAATCATCAGGTGAAGAACTGGTGTGTTCTGGGGAGATTCGTATCATCAGGTGAAAACCAGGTGTGCGCTCTGGAGAGCTGGATCATTAAGTGAAGACCTGGTGTGTTCCGGGGAGAACTGGATCATCAGTTGAAGACATGGTGTGTTCTGTGGAGAGTTGGATGAGCAAGTGAAGACCTGGTGTGTTCTGTTGAGAGCTGGATAAGAAGGTGAAGACGTGGCGTGCTGTGTGGAGAGCTGCATCATCAGGTGATGACCTGGTGTGTTCTGTTTAGAGCTGGATTATCAGGTGAAGACCTGGTGCATTAAGTGTGGAGCTTGATCATCATGGGAAGGCTTGATGTGTTCTATGGAGAGCTGGATCGTTAGTTGAAGACTTTGTGTGTTCTGCGGAGAGCTATATAATCAGGTGAATATCTGGTGTATCCTGCAAAACCTGAATAATCAGGTGAATTACTGCTGTGCTCTGTGGAGAGCTGGATAAGCTGGTGATGACGTGGTGTGCTCTGTTGAGGGCTGGATAAGCAGATGAAGACCTGGTGTGCTCTGTGGAGACCTGGATCATCAAGTGAAGATCTAGTTTGTACTCTGAAGAGTTGGATCATCAGATGAATACCTGGTGTGTTCTGTGAAGAGCTGGATCATCAGATGAAGACCTGGTGTTTTCTGTGAAAACTGGATAAGTAGGAGAAGAGCTGTTTTCCTCTCTGGAGAGCTAGATCATCAGGTCAAGACTTGGTGTTCTCTGTGGACAGCTACATCATCAGGTGAAGACCTGGTGTGCTCTCCGGAGAGCTGGATCATCAGGTGAAGACAGTGTATTTTGTGAAGAGCAGAATCATCAGTTGAAGACGTGGTGTGTTGTGTGGAGAGCCTGATCATCAGGTAAAGCCCTGGAGTGTTCTTTAGAGAGCTGTATCATTTGGTGAAGACCTATTGTATTTTCTGGGTATCTGGATCATCATGTGAAAACCTAGTTTATTCTGTGGAGACCTGGATCATTATGTGAAGACTTGATGTGTTCTCTAGAGAGCTGAATCATCAGTTGAAGACCTTGTGTGTTCTGTGGAGAGCTGGATCATCAGTTGAAGACCTTTTATGATCTGGGAAAGGCTGGATCATTAGTTGAAGACTTTGTGTGCTCCGTGGAGAGCTGATAAGCAGGTGAAGACCTGTGTGATCTGTGGAGTGCTGGATAGGCAGATGAAGACCTGGTGTGCTCTGTGTAGAGCTGGATTAGCAGGTGAGGACCTGGTGTATCTTATGGGGAGTTGGATCATTAGGGGAAAGCCTGGTGTGTTCTGCGGAGAGCTGGATCATCAGGTGAAGACCTATAGTGTTTTATGGAGACCTGGATCATCAGGTGAAGTCATGGTGTTAACTCTGAAAAGCTAGATAAGCAGGTGAAGACCTAGTGTGCTATGTGACGAGCTGGATAAGAAGGTGAAGACTTCATGCGTTCTGTGGATATTATGTGAAGACTAGATGTGTTCTGTGGAGAGCTGGATCATCAGGTGATGTGCTGGTGTTTTCTGTTTAGAACTGGATCATCAGGTGAAGACCTGGTGTGTTCTGTAGGGAGCTGGATCATCAGGTGAAGACCTGGTATGTTCTCTGGAGAGTTGGATCATCAGGTGAAGACTTGGTGTGTTGTGTGGAGAGATGGATCATCTGGTTAAGACCTATAGCGTTTTTTGAGAGCTGGATCATCAGGTGAAGTCACGGTGCTCACTGTGAAAAGCTAGATAAGCAGGTGAAGACCTAGTTTGCTCTGTGACGAACTGGGTAAAAAGGTGAAGACTTGATGCGTTCTGTGGATCATATGTGAAGACTAGGTGTGTTCTGTGGACAACTGGATCATCAGGTGATGTCCTGGTGTTTTTTGTGGAGAGCTGGATCATCATATGAAGACCTGGTGTGTTCTGTGGGGAGCTGGATCATCAGGTGAAGACCTGGTATGTTCTCTGGAGAGTTGGATCATCAGGTGAAGACCTAATGTGCTGTGTGGAGAGCTGGATCATCAGGTGAAGTACTGATGTGTTCTTTGAAAAGCCACATAAGCATGTGAAGAACTAGTGTTCTCTATGGAGAGTTGGATAAGCATGTGAATACCTGGTGTGTTCTGTGGAGAGCTGGATAAGCAGGTGAAGACCTGATGTGTTCTGTGATGAGCTGGATTATCAGGTGAAAACCTGGTGTATTCTCTGAAAAGCTAGACACGCAGGTGTTCTCTGCTGAGAGCTGGGTAATCATGTGAAGACTTGGGGTGCTTTATGGAGAGCTGGATCATCAGGAGGATACCTTGTGTGTTCTGTGAAGAGCTGGATCATTAGGTCAAGACCTGATGTGTTCTGTGGAGAGCTGAATCATCATATGAAGACCTGGTGTGTTTTGTGGAGAGCTTCATCATCAGCTGAAGACCTGGTGTATTCTGTGAAAAGCTGGATCATTAGATGAAGACCTGGTTTGTTATGTGAAATGCTGTATAAGCATGACAAGACCTGGTATGCTTTGTGAAAAGCTGGATAAGCAGGTGAAGACCTAGTATGATCTGTGAAAAGCTGGATAAGCAGGTGAAGACCTGGTGTTCTCTGTGGAGAGCTGGATAAGCAGGTGAAGACCTTGTATGCTCTGTGGAGAGCTAGATCATCAGGAGAAGACCTGGTGTGTTTTTTTGGTGATCTGGATCATCAGATGAAGGCCTGGTGTGCTCTCTGGAGAGCTGGATCATCATGTCAAGTCCTGGTATGTTCTGTCAAGAGCTGAATAAGTAGGTTAAGACCTGGTGTGTTTTGTGGAGAGCTGGATCATCAGGTGAAGACCTGGTGCATTAAGTGTTGAGCTTCATTATCAGGTGAAGGCTTGCTCTGTTCTGTTGAGAGCTGGATCGTCAGGTGAAGACTTTGTGTGTTCTGCGGAGAGCTAGATCATCAGGTGAAGATCTGGTGTATTCTGTGAGACCTGAATAAGCAGGTGAATACCTGCTGTGCTCTGTGGAGAGCTGGATAAGCAGGTAAAGACCTAGTGTGCTCTGTTGAGGGCTGGATAAGCAGATGAAGACCTGGTGTGCTCTGTGGAGACCTGGATCATCAAGTGAAGCTATAGTTTCTTCTCTAAAGAGTCGGATCATCAGATGAATACCTGGTGTGTTCTGTGGAGAGCTGGATCATCAGATGAAGACCTGGTGTTTCCTGTGAAAACTGGATGAGCAGGAGAAGAGCTGTTGTGCTCTGTGGACAGCTGGATCATCAGGTGAAGACCTGGTGTATTCTGTGGACAGCTAAATCATCAGGTGAAGACCTGGTGTGCTCTCCGGAGAGCTGGATCATCAGGTGAAGAAATAGTGCATTTTGTGGAGAGCAGAATCATCAGTTGAAAACGTGGTGTGTTTTGTGGAGAGTTGGATCATCAAACAAAGACCTGGAGTGTTCTTTATAGAGTTGTATCATTAGGTGAAGACTTAATGGATTTTGTGGAGAGCTGGATAATCATGTGAAAACCTGGTTTGTTCTTTGGAGACCTGGATCATTAGGGAAAAACTTGGTGTGTTCTGTAGAGAGGTGAATCATCAGGTGAAAACCTTGTGTGTTCTGTGGAGAGCTAGATCATCAGTCGAAGACCTGGTATGATATGTGAAAGGCTGGATCATTAGGTGAAGACTTTGTGTGCTCCGTGGAGAGCTGATTAAGCAGGTGAAGACCTGTTGTGATCTGTGGAGTGCTGGATAAGCATATGAAGACCTGGTGTGCTCTGTGTAGAGCTGGATAAGCAGGTGAAGACTTGGTACTTTTTGTGGGGAGCTGGATCATTAGGGGAAGTCCTGGTGTGTTCTGTGGAGTGCTGGATCATCAAGTGAAGACCTAGTGTGTTCTGCGGAGAAGTGGATCATCAGGTGAAGACCTATAGTGTTTTATGGAGAGCTGGATCATCAGGTGAAGTCATTGTGTTCACTGTGAAAAGCTAGATAAGCAGGTGAAGACCTACTGTCTCTGTGACGAGCTGGATAAAAAGGTGAAGACTTCATGCGTTCTGTGGATCAAATGCAAAGATTAAGTGTGTTCTGTGGAGAGCTGGATTATCAGGTGATGTTCTGGTGTTTTCTGTGGAGAGCTGGATCATCAGGTGAAGACTTGGTGTGTTCTGTGGGGAGCTGCATAATCAGGTGAAGATCTGATGTTTTCTGTGAAAACTGGATGAGCAGTAAAAGACCTGTTGTGCTCTTTGGACCACTGGATCATCAGGTGAAGACCTGGTGTATTTTGTGAAAAGCTAGATAAGCAGGTGAAGACCTGGTGTACTCTGCTGAGAGCTCGATAAGCAGATGAAGACCTGGTCTGATCTATGGAGAGCTGGATCATCAGGTGAAGACATTGTGTGTTCTATGGAGAGGTGGATCATCATATGAAGACCTGGTGTGTTTTGTGGAAAGCTAAATCATCAGGTGAAGACCTAGTGTGTTCTGTGGAGAGATGGATTATTAGGTGAAGTCCTGGTGTGTTCTGTGGAGAGCTGGATTATCAGGTAAAGACCTGGTGTGTTTGTCGAGAGCAGAATCATCAGATGATAACCTGGTGTGTTCTGTGGAGATTTGGATCATCAGGTGAAAACCAGATGTGCACTGTGGAGAGCTGGATCATCAAGTGAAGACCTGGTGTGTTCTGGGGAGAGCTGGATCATCAGTTGAAGACATGGTATGTTCTGTGGAGAGTTGGATTATCAGGTGAAGACCTGGTGCGTTCTGTTCAGAGGGATAAGCAGGTGAAGACGAGGTGTGCTCTGTAGAGAGCTACATCATCAGCTGAAGACCTTGTGTATTCTGTGGAGAGCTGAATCATCAGATGAAGACCTTGTATGTTTTCTGGAGAGTTCGATCATTAGGTGAAGACCAGGTGTGTTCTGTGGAGAGCTAGATCATCAGGTGAAGACCTGGAGCATTATGTGGGGAGCTTGATCATCAGGGGAAGGCCTGGTGTGTTCTGTGGAGAGCTGGATCTTCAGGTGAAGACTTTGTGTGCTCTGCGGAGATCTAGATCATCAGCTGAAGACCTGGTGTATTCTCTGAAACCTCAATAAGCAGGTGAATACCTGCTGTGCTCTGTGGAGAGCTAGATAAGCAGGTGAAGACCTGGTGTGCTCTGTTGAGAGCTTCATAAACAGGTGAAGAACTGGTGTGCTCCGTGGAGAGCTGGATCATCAAGTGAATACCTAGTTTGTTCTCTAAAGAGTTTGATCATCAGATGAATACCTGGTGTGTTCTTTGGAGAGTTGGATCATCATATGAAGACCTGGTGAGTTTTGTGGAGAGCTAAATCATCAGGTGAAGACCTGGTGTGTTCTCTGGAGAGCTGGATCATCAGGTGAAGATCTGGTGCTTTCTGTGAAATCTGGATAAGCAGTAGAAGACCTGTTGTGCTCCCTGGACAGCTGGATCATCAGGTGAAGACCCGGTGTATTATGTGGACAGCTACATCATCAGGTGAAGACCCGGTGTATTCTGTGGACAGCTAAATCATGAGGTGAAGACCTGGTGTGCTCTCTATAGAGCTGGATCATCAGGTGAAGACCTTTTGTGTTCTGTGGAGAGCTGGATAATCATATGAAGACCTGGGGTGTTTTGTTGAGAGCTAAATCATCAGGTGAAGACCTGGTGTGTTCTATGGAGAGCTGGATTATTAGGTGAAGTCCTGGTGTGTTCTGTAGAGGGCTGGATCATCTGGTGAAAGCTTGTTGTGTTCTGTGGAGAGCTGGATTATCAGGTGAAGACCTGGTGTGTTTGTGGAGAGCTGAATCATCAGGTGAAGACCTGGTGTGTTTGTAGAGAGCTGAATCATCAGGTGAAGACCTTGTGTGCTTTGTGGAGATTTGGATCATCAGGTGAAAACCAGGTGTGCACTGTGGAGAGCTGGATCGTCAAGTGAAAACCTGGTGTGTTCTGGGGAGACCTGGATCATCAGTTGAAGACATTATATGTTCTGTGGAGAGTTCGATCATCATGTGAAGACCTGGTCTGTTCTGTTGAGAGCTGGATAAGAAAGTGAAGACATGGTGTGCTCTGTGGAGAGCTGGATAATCAGGTGAAGACCTTGTGTGTTCTGTGGGGAGCTGGATCATCAGGTGACGACCTGGTATGTTCTGTGAAAGACTAGATATTTAGTTGAAGATTTTGTGTTCTCCGTGTTGTGCTGGATAATCAGATGAAGACCTGGTGTGCTCTCTGTAGAGCTGGATCATCAGGAGAAGACCTTGTGTTTTCTGTCAAAACTGTATAAGCAGTAGAAGAGCTGTTGTGCTCTCTGGACAGCTGGATCATCAGGTGAAGACCTGGTGTCCTCTGTGAACAGCTAAATCATCAGTTGAAGACCTGGTGTGCTCTCCGGAGAGCTGGATCATCAGGTGAAGACAGTGTATTTTGTGGAGAGCAGAATCATCAGTTGAAGACGTGGTGTGTTTTGTGGAGAGCTGGATCATCAGGTAAAGACCTGGAGTGTTCTTTAGAGAGCTGTATCATTAGGTGAAGACCTACTGTATTTTGTGGGGAGTTGGATCATCATGGGAAAACCTGGTTTGTTCTTAGGAGAACTGGATCATTAGGGGAAGACTTGGTGTGTTCTGTAGAGAGCTGGATCATTAGTTGAAGACCTTGTGTGTTCTGCGGAGAGCTGGATCATCAGGTGAAGACCTTTTATGATCTGGGAAGGCTGGATCTTTAGGTGAAGCCTTTGTGTGCCCCATGGAGAGCTGAATAAGCAGGGGAAGACCTGTTGTGATCTGTGGAGTGCTGGATAAGCAGATGAAGATCTGGTGTGCTCTGTATACATCTCGATAAGCAGGTGAAGACCTCGTGTGGTCTGTGTGAAGCTGGATTATTAGGTGAAGGCCTGGTAAGTTCTCTGGAGAGTTGGATCATCAGGTGAAGACCTGGTGTGTTGTGTGGAGAGCTTGATCATCAGGTGAAGACCTATAGTGTTTTATGGAGAGCTGGATCATCAGGTGAAGTCATTGTGTTCATTGTGAAAAGCTAGATAAGCAGGTAAAGACCTAGTGTGCTATGTGACGAGCTGGATAAAAAGGTGAAGACTTGATGCGTTCTGTGGATCATGTATGAAGACTAGAAGTGTTCTGTTGAGAGCTGGATCATCAGGTGATGTCCTGGTGTTTTCTCTGGAGAGCTGGATCATCGGGTGAAGACCTGGTGTGTTCTGTAAGGAGCTGGATCATCAGGTGAAGACCTGGTATGTTCTCTGGAGAGTTAGATCATCAGGTGAAGACCTGGTGTGTTGTGTGGAGAGCTGGATCATCAGGTGAAGTACTGGTGTGTTCTTTGAAAAGCCACATAAGCATGTGAAGAACTAGTGTTCTCCTTGGAGAGTTGGATAAGCAGGTGAATACCTGGTGTGTTCTGTGGAGAGCTGGATAAGTAGGTGAAGACCTGATGAGTTCTGTGATGAGCTGGATTATCAGGTGAAAACCTGGTGTGTTCGGTGAAAAACTAGACAAGCAGGTGAAGACCTGGTGTTCTCTGCTGAGAGCTGGATAAGCATATGAAGACCTGGAGTGCTCTATGGAGAGCTGGATCATCAGGAGAATACCTTGTGTGTTCTGTGAAGAGCTGGATCATTACGTGAAGACCTGGTGTGTTCTGTGGAGAGATGAATCATCAGGTGAAGACCTGATGTATTTTGTGGAGAGCTTTTTCATCAGCTGAAGACCTGGTGTATTCTGCGAAAAGCTGGATCATTAGATGAAGACCTGGTGTGTTCTGTGAAATGCTGTATAAGCATGTGATGACTTGGTGTGCTTTGTAAAAAGGTGGATAAGCAGGTGAAGACCTAGTATGATCTGTGAAAAGCTGGATAAGCAGGTGAAGACCTTTTGTTCTCTGTGGAGAGCTGGATAAGCAGGTGAAGACCTGGTATGCTCTGTGGAGAGCTAGATCATCATGTGAAGACCTAGTGTGTTTTTTGGAGAACTGAATCATCAGATGAAGACCTGGTGTGTTCTCTGGAGAGCTGGATCATCAGGTCAAGTCCTGGTGTGTTCTGTGGAGAGCTGAATAAGTAGGTGAAGACTTGGTGTGTTCTGTGGAGAGCTGGATCATCAGATGAAAACCTGGTGCATTAAGTGTGGAGCTTGATCATCAGGTGAAGGCCTGCTGTGTTCTATGGAGAGCTGGATCGTCAGGTGAAGACTTTGTATGTACTGCCGAGAGCTAGATCATCAATTGAAGACCTGGTGTATTCTGTGAAACTTGAATAAGCAGGTGAATACATGCTGTGCTCTGTGGAGAGCTGGATAAGCAGGTGAAGACCTGGTGTGCTCTGTTGAGGGCTGGATAAGCAGATGAAGACCTGGCGTGCTCTGTGGAGACCTGGATCATCAAGTGAAGATCTAGTTTGTTCTCTGAAGAGTTGGATCATCAGATGAATACCTGGTGTGTTTTGTGGAGAGCTGGATCATCAGATGAGGACCCTGTGTTTTCTGTCAAAACTGTATAAGCAGTAGAAGAGCTGTTGTGCTCTCTGGACAGCTGGATCATGAGGGGAAGACCTGGTGTCCTCTGTGGACAGCTAAATCATCAGGTGAAGACCTGGTGTGCTCTCCGGAGAGCTGGATCATCAGGTGAAGACATAGTGTATTTTGTGGAGAGCAGAATCATCAGTTGAAGACGTGGTGTGTTTTTTGGAGAGCTGGATCATCAGGTAAAGACTTGGAGTGTTCTTTAGAGCTCTATCAATAGATGAAGACCTAGTGTATTTTTGGGGAGCTGGATCATCATGTGAAAACCTGTTTTGTTCTGTGGAGATCTGGATCATTAGGTGAAGACTTGGTGTGTTCTGTAGAGAGCTGGATCATCAGGTGAAGACCTTGTGTATTCTGTGTAGAGCTGAATAAGCAGGTGAAGACCTGGTGCATCTTGTGGGGAACTGGATCATTAGGGGAAGGCCTGGTGTGTTCTGTGGAGTGCTGGATTATCAAGTGAAGACCTAGTTTGTTCTGCGGAGAATTGAATCATCAGGTGAAGACCTATAGTGTTTTATGGAGAGCTGGATCATCAGGTGAAGTCATGGTGTTTACTCTGAAAAGCTAGATAAGCAGGTGAAGACCTACTATGCTCTGTGACGAGCTGGATAAAAAGGTGAAGACTTGATGCGTCCTCTGGATTGGATGTGAAGACTAGGTGTGTTCTGTGGAGAGCTGGATCATCAGGTGATTTCCTGGTGTTTTCTGTGGAGAGCTGGATCATCATTGAGGACCTGGTGTGTTCTGTAGAGAGCTGGATCATCAGGTGAAGACCTGGTATGTTCTCTTGAGAGTTGGATCATCAGGTGAAGACCTGGTGTGCTGTGTGGAGAGCTGTGTCATCAGGTGAAGTACTGGTGTGTTCTTTGAAAAGCCACATAAGCATGTGAAGACCTAGTGTTCTCTGTGGAGAGTTGGATAAGCAGGTGAATACCTGGTGTGTTCTGTGGAGAGCTGGATAAGCAGGTGAAGACCTGATGTGCTCTGTGATGAGCTGGATTATAATGTGAAAACCTGGAGTGTCCTGTGAAAAGCTAGACAAGCAGGTGAAGACCTGGTTTGCTCTGCTTAGAGCTGGATAAGGATGTGAAGAACTGTGGTGCTCTATGGAGAGCTGGATCATCAGGGGGATACCTTGTGTGTTCTGTGAAGACCTGGTGTGTTCTTTGAAGAACTGAATCATCAGGTGAAGACCTGATGTGTATTGTGGAGAGCTTCATCATTAGGTAAAGACCTGGTGTATTCTATGAAAAGCTGGATCATTAGATGAAGACCTGGTGTGTTCTGTGAAATGCTGTATATGCATGTGAAGACCTGGTGTGCTTTGTGAAAAGCTGGATAACAGGTGAAGACCTAGTATGATCTGTGAAAAGCTGGATAAGCAGGCGAAGACCTTGTGTTCTCTAGGGGAGCTGGATAAGCAGGTGAAGACCTGATATGCTCTGTGGAGAGCTAGATCATCAGGTGAAGACCTGGTGTGTTTTTTGGAGAGGTGGATCATCAGATGAAGACCTGGTGTGTTCTCTGGAGAGCTGGATCATCAGGTCAAGTCCTGGTGTGTTCTGTGGAGACCTGATTATGTAGGTGAAGGCTTGTTGTGGTCTGTTGAGAGCTGAATCATAAGACGAAGACATGGTGTGTTCTGTGGAGAGCTGGATCCTCAAGTGAAGACCTCCTCTTTTCTGTGGAGAGCTGGATTATCAGATGAAAACCGAGTGAGTTTTTGGAGAGATGCATCATTAGTTGAAGACCTGGTGTGTTCTGTGGAGAGTTGGATCATCAGATGAAAACCAGGTGTGCTCTGTGGAGAGCTGCATCATCAGGTGAAGACCTGGTGTGTTCCGTGGAGAGTTGGGTCATCAGGTGAAGACCTGATGTGTTATGCGGAAAGCTGGATCATCAGGTGAAAACCTGGTGTACTCTGTGGAGAGTTGGATCATCAGGTGAAGACCTGGTGTGCTCTGTTGAGAGCTGGATAAGAAGATGAAGACCTTTTGTGCTCTGTGGAGAGCTGCATCATCAGGTGAAGACCTGATGTGTTCTCTGGAGAGCTAGATCATCAAGAGAAGTCCTGGTATGTTCTCTGGAAAGATGGATCATCAGGTGAAGACCTTCTGTGTTATTTAGAGAGCTGGATCATCAGGTGAAGACTTGGTGCACTACATGGGGAGATGGATCATAAGGAGATGGCCTGGTGTGTTTTTCGGAGAGCTGGATCATCAGGTGAAGACTGTGTGTTCTGCGGAGAGCTAGATTATCAGATGAAGACCTGGTGTATTCTGTGCGACCTGAATAAGCAGGTGAAGACCTGCTGCCCTCTGTGGAGAGTTGGATAAGCTGGTGAAGACCTGGTGTGCTCTGTTGAGAGCTGGATAAACAGCTGAAGACCTGGTGTGCTCTGTGAAGAGCTGGATCATCAGGTGAAGACCTAGTGTGTTCTGTGAAGAGCTCGATCAGCAGATGAAGACCTGGTGTTTCTGTGGAGAGCTGGATCATCAGATGAAGACCTGGTGCTTTCTGTGAAAACTGGGTAAGCAGGTGAAGACCTGTTGTGCTCTTTGTACAGCTGGATAAACAGGTGAAGACCTGGTGTGCCCTGTGGAGAGCTATATCATCAGGTGATCTGTTATGCTCTATAGAGAGCTGGATCTTCAGCTGTGGAACTGGTGTTCCCTGTGGAGAGCTAGATCATCAGGTGAAGACCTTGTGTGTTCTCTGGAGAGCTGGATCATCTGGTGAAGACCTAGTGTATTTTGTGGAAAGCTGGATCATCAGGTGAAGACCTGGTGTATTCTGTGGAGAGCTGAGACATCAGGTGAGTACCTGGTGTGCTCTTTGGAGAGCTGGATCATCAAGTGAAGACATAGTGTATTTTGTGGAGAGCTGGATCATCAGTTGATGAACTGGTGTTTTCTGTGGAGAGCTGGATCATCAAGTAATGACCTGGAGTGTTCTTTAGAGAGCGGTATCATTAGGTGAAGACCTAGTGTATTTTGTGGAGAACTGGATCATCATGCGAAAATTTGGTGTGTTCTGTGGAGAGCTGGCTCATTAGGTAAAGATCTTGTGTGTTCTGTATAGAGCTGGATCATCAGATGAAGACCTTCTGTGTTCGGTGGAGAAGTGAATCATCAACTGAAGACCTGGTGTGTTCTGTGAAAGGCTGAATCATTAGGTGAAGAACTTGTATGCTCTGCGGAGAACTGGAAAAGTAGGTGAAGACCTGATGTGTTCTGTGGAGAGCTGGATCATCTGGTGAAGACCTGGTGCGTTCTGTGAAAAGCTAGATAAGCAGGTGAAGACCGGGTGTACTCTGTTGAAAGCTCGATACGCAGATGAAGACCTGGTGTGCTCTATGGAGAGCTGGATAATCAGGTGAAGACTTTTTGTGTTTTGTGGAGAGCTGGATCATCATATGAAGGCCTGGTGTGTTTTGTGGAGAGCTAAATCATCAGGTGAAGACCTGGTGTATTATGTGGAGAGCTGGACCATAATATGAAGTCCTGTTGTGTTCTGTGGAGGGCTGGATCATCAGGTGAGGGCTTGTTGTGTTCTATGGAGAGCTGAATTATCAGGTGAATACCTGGTGTGTTTGTGGAGAGCTGAATCATCAGGTGAAGACCTGGTGTGTTCTGGGAGAGCTGGATCATCAGTTGAAGACATGGTATGTTCTGTGGAGAGCTGCATCATCAGGTGAAGACCTGGTGTATTCTGTGAAACCTGAATAAGCAGGTGAATACCTGCTGTGCACTGTGGAGAGCTGGATCAGCAGGTGAAGACCTGATGTGCTCTGTTAAGAGCTGGATAAGCAGGTGAAGACCTGGTGTGCTCTGTAGAGACCTGGATCATCGAGTGAAGATCTAGTTTGTTCTCTAAAGAGTTGGATCATCAGATGAATACCTGGTGTGTTCTGTGGAGAGATGGATCATCAGATGAAGACCTTGTGTTTTCTGTCAAAACTGGATAAGCAGGAAAAGAGCTCCTGTGCTCTGTGGACAGCTGGATCATCAGGTAAAGACCTGGTGTATTCTGTGGACAGCTAAATCATCAGGTGAAGACCTGGTGTGCTCTCCGGAGAGATGGATCATCAGGTGAAGATATAGTGTATTTTGTGGAGAGCAGAATCATCAGTTGAAGACGTAGTGTGCTTTGTGGAGAGCTGGATCGTCAGGTAAAGACCTGGAGTATTCTTTAGAGAGCTGTATCATTAGATGAAGACTTTAATGGATTTTGTGGAGAGCTGGATCATCAGGTGAAAACTTAGTGGGTTCTGTGGAGAACTAAATCATTAGGTGAAGACTTGGTGTGTTCTGTAGAGAGCTAGATTATCAGGTGAAGACTTTGTGTGTTCTGTGGAGAGCTGGATCATCAAGTGAAGACCTGGTATGTTCTGGGAAAGGCTGGATCATTAGGTGAAGACTTTGTGTGCTCCGTGGAGAGCTGAATAAGCAGTCGAAGACCTGTTGTGATTTGTGGAGTGCTGGATAAGCAAATGAAGACCTGGTGTGCTCTGTGTAGAGCTGGATAAGCATGTGAAGACCTGGGGTGCACTATGGAGAGCTGGATCATCAGGGGGATACCTTGTGTGTTCTGTGAAGAGCTGGATCATCTCCATAAGACCTGGTTTGTTCTGTGGAGAGCTGAATCATTAGGTGAAGACCTGGTGTGTTTTTTGGAGAGCTTCATCATCAGGTGAAGACCTGGTGTGTTCTGTGAAATCTGGATCATTAGGTGAAGACCTGGTGTGTTCTGCGAAAAGCTGTATAAGCGTGTGAAGACCTGGTGTGCCTTGTGAAAAGGTGGATAAGCAGGTGAAGACCTGGTATGCTCTGTGGAAAGCTGGATAAGCAGGTGAAGACCCGGTGTTCTCTGTGGAGAGCTGGATAAGCAGGTGAAAACCTGGTATGCTCTGTGGAGAGCTAGATCGTCAGGGGAAGACCTGGTGTGTTTTTTGGAGAGCTGGATCATCAGGTGAAGATCTGGTGTGTTCTCTGGAGAGCTGGATTCTAAGGTGAAGACCTGGTGTGTTCTCTAGAGAGCTGGATCATCAGGTGAAGTCCTGGTGTTTTTTGTGGAGAGCTGGATAAGCAGGTGAAGACCTGGTATGCTTTGTGGAGAGCTAGATCATCAGGTGAACACCTGGTGTGTTTTGTGGAGAGCTGGATCATCAGGTGAAGACCTGGTATCTTCTCTGAAGAGCTGGATTCTCAGGTGAAGACCTGGTGTGTTTTTTGGAGAGCTGGATCATCAGGTGAAGACCTGGTGTGTTTTCTGGAGAGCTGGATTCTCAGGTGAAGACCTGGTGTGTTCTGTGGAGAGCTGAATCATCAGATGAAGACTCGGTGTATTCTGTGGAGAGATGGATCATCACGTGAAGACCTGGTGTGCTTTGTGAAGAGCTGGATCATCAGGTGAAGACCTGGTGTTCTCTGGAGAGTTGGATCATCAGGTGAAGACTTGGTGTGTTCTGTGGAGAGCTGGATCATCAGGTGAAGACTTGGTGTGTTCTCTGGAGAGTTAGATCATTAGTTGAAGTATTGGTGTGCTCTTCGGAGAGCTAGATCATCAGGTGAAGACCTACTGTGTTATGTGAGTCCTGGATAAGTGGTGAAAACCTGGTGTCCTCCTTGGAGAGCTGGATAAGCAGGTGAAGACCTGCTGTGCTCTGTTGAGATCTGGATAAGCAGGTGTGCTCTGTGGAGAACTGGATCATCATGTGAAGACTTGGTGTGTTCTGTGGAGAGCTGGTTCATCAGGTGAAGACTTGGTGTGTTCTGTTGAGAGTTGGATCATCAGGTGAAGACCTGGTGTGCTGTGCGGTGAGCTGGATCATCAGGTGAAGACTTGGTGTATTCTGTGAAACCTGAATAAGCAAGTGAAGTCCTGGTGTGCTCTGTGGAGAGCTGGATAAGCAGGTGAATACCTGGTGTGTTCTGTGGAGAGCTGGATCATCAGGGGAAAGCCTGGTGTGTTCTCTGGAGAGCTGAATCATCAGGTGAAGACCTGGTGTGTTCTGTGAAGAGCTGGATCATCAGATGAAGACCTGGTTTGTTCTGAGGAGAGCTGGATCATCAGGTGAAGACTTGGTGTGTTCTATGAAAACTGGATAAGTAAGTGAAGACCTGATGTGCTCTGTGAAAAGCTGGATGAGCAGGTGAAGACCTGGTGTGCTCTGTGGGGAGCTGGATAAGAAGGTGAAGACCTGGTATGCTTTGTAGATAGCTGGATCATCAGCTGAGGACCTGGTGTGCTCTGTTGAGAGCTGGATCATCGGGTGAAGACTTTGTGCGTTCTTTGGAGAGCTGGATTATCAGGTGAAGACCTAGTTTATTTTTTAGACAGCTGGATCATCAGGTGAAGACCTGGTGTATTCTGTGGACACCTGGATCATCAGGTGAAGACCTGGTGTGCTCTGTGGAGAGCTGGATCATCAGATAAAGACCTGGAGAGTTCTTTGGAGAGCTGGGTCATCAGGTGCAGACCTAGTGTATTTTGTGGAGAGCTGGATCATCATGTGAAAACCTGGTGTGTTATTTGGAGAGCTGGGTCATTAGGTGAAGACCTTGTGTTTCTGTAGAGTGCTAGATCATCCCGCGAAGACCTTGTGTGTTTTGTGGAGTGCTGGATCATCAGGTGAAGACCTGGTGTGCTCTCTGAAGAGCTGGATCATCAGGTGAAGACCTGGTGTGTTCTGTGAAAAGCTGGATCATTAGGTGAAGACCTGGTGTGTTCTGTGAAAAGCTCTATAATCATGTGAAGACCTGGTGTGCTTTTTGAAAAGCTGGATAAGCGGGTGAAGACCTGGTATGTTCTGTGAAAAGCTGGATAAGCAGGTGAAGACCTGGTGTTCTCTGTGGAGAGCTGGATAAGCAGGTGAAGACCTGGTATGCTCTGTGGAGAGCTAGATCATCATGTGAAGACC
>JAUUDZ010458137.1:0-12331 GCA_032361705.1 Panulirus versicolor | reverse complement strand
TAATGAAATACTTTAAAATGATGAGACTGCATAGTTAGCCATACATCATTTAAGCATTCTGCTTTCACTTTACCCTTAATCTTTTTAATTCATATGGCGTCAAGGAGTTCTTCACATTAATGCGTTTCTTTTCCTTTCCCGTAACAAAACAACAATGTACAGACATATTCTCTTAACATATTGAAAGGGGTTCATTTTAGTTTCCCACATTATACGTTTTCTTCCAAGGATATTTCCTTAGAAAATGTATACATCATTCTGGGTGACTATTGAAGGTTATGTTTGTCGAATGCAGACGGTTACAACTAAACCGAGCGTAGTAAAACTAAGGAATCTGAAGATGAAAATAATACCGCAAGAAAAGCAGGTATCTTGAAATAACACTTTACTATCGTACTACGGTATGAAGAAAAACAGAAGGAAGAAGGAATGGTGGGTTCTGTTGACTTCAACTGGTGTTTTGGTTACATTTTCCCTGATCCTATAGTCTTGTCCCATGAAAACCTTACCTAACATCGCCCATCAGTTAATTTCTACTTTACTGCTAAATCTTCCAGTGGAAGTACATTAACGTTAATGGCGTTTGTTGCGTCCCTCAGCAAGGCCTTCACTCTGAAACGTTAGATAAAGACGATTCGTTCGGGTCTTAACTTCGCCAGGACGGGTTTGCCTGCAAAGAGCTCTCAATTGTCTTAACAGCTGGATCCAAATAAGAGACCACACCCATCATATTTTTCAAATAATATCTAAAACTAAGTAAAATTTCGGCCGCCAGGTGCAATTACATGAGTTCTTCAAAGGTTTGATCAACGTTAATCAATCCTACAGTTTCCCTGACCTTCATAACCCTCCCCATAATCGTTATATCAATTATAGATGAATAAAAATAAAACAATGCTCCAATTTATACTCCTCCATCTCTCTACATCAATTATAGTAAAAGTACGAAATTCACTTCATAAGTTTGATTTAGAAGAGACCGTATGATCGAGAGCATTTTATTTTTCTACGTTGATGAATAAATATATCGAAAGTGGTAAGGGCTCGGAAGATCAGGGAAAACGTGGGATTAGTGAACGTACAAATAAGTGTAGAAAATCTCGGTATTGCCGGGCTCTGTCTGCTTGTCGTTACACAGCTAGTAAAAAGTCACCATTGGCGACGCTGTAACGCCGTCACTTTACAAAACAGACAACTGTACTACAGGATAAAGTAATGGATTCCTCGGTCACCCTCGCCTGATCTGTCGATGAGGGAGCGACGAAAATGATATTTGGGGAACCAAAAGTCCGGGAACTGGGCCTCAACAGCTTATATGAAGAGTGAACTATCTACAGAGGGCAGAATTAGGTTACTTCCTGAATATCTGGTGTAAAGTTGAGATACTTCCCGTCCAGAAAGAACTTGAATTGAATCATTTGCTTCAGTTATGGATCAAGCGTGCTGGAGCGATGAGCGTTGTTGACGGTGACGCATTCATAGGCTGCCCGGGGGTCGAGTGCACAGGTTTGAATCCTGTTTGCTGCAGTCAACCCACCTGTTCACTCCCCTGTCCCTCTAGTTCCACAAACAGGACTGACAGACGCCTTGATGTCGTTGTGGCCCGGTTCAGGTTGGGCTTATAGATACTCATGGGAGTTTGTCCTTTCTTTTTAACAGACAATATGTAAACTCTGCCAGCAGAGTTTACCCCTCACACCCTACGATATTATGTACTGTACTCCCGTGTTGTTAAAACGGTGAATCTGGAGAGGTAAGTTCACTTGTTTCAACTATAAAGTTTTGACCAAGATACCACAATAAGGTTCATAACGTTGCCAAAGATGCTTGGGAAGTATCCTAGCTTACATCTTAACCCTGCCATCTGTAGATAGGTCACTCTTAATCGGTGGAAGTGACCGATCAATTCGCTTCTTTTCACTGCGAGAAATAAGGAAACTACTCATTCATTATCATTATCATTATTACAATTATTATCATTATCATTATTATTATCATTATTAATGTTATTATTATTCTTATTATCATCATTACAATACTACTACTACTACTAATAATAATAATAATAATAATGATAATAATAATAATAAAGTATGGCTTAAGTACACTTTTAGTTTTATTTTCGGCGCCGGATTCTTTAGAGGAACGTTTGCCAGCACTTCGTGCACTGTGGAAAACCCGGCGCTCCACACTGTCTGGCTGGGTTGACGTTATTGTGTTGCGCAAGCAGGAAACTGTTAGTGTTGGCCAGGATGATGCAAGTCATCGGTAAACAGTATACAAGTTGGGTTTACAGTGGGGCAATCTCCAGTACATAGTATCTGGGGTTGAGCAACGTAGGGCGTCTAGGGTGTCTTGTAACACACGGCGCCTGGAGTTATGGGCATTCTGGGGTGTCGTCCCCAGTACACAACGCCTAGGGTTATGAGCGTCCTGGGACGTCCCCGATACAACAGCACCTGGGGTTTGTGAGCGTCCTGAGGTTGTCCCCAGGACACAGCACCTGGGCTTGTGAGTCAGCGGTTGTGGCTGAGGACACGCGCTAGTGAAAGACTCCCCCATTGCTCACATCCTGTCTTATCTTAAGAACTCCGGAGGATATTAATCACGCCCTCAAGTTACCACCGGCCACAGAGGCCAGTGTAGGAGAGCCTCAAATGTCTTTACGTATTACGACGGAGCCTCATCCAACTCAGCCCGGGCGACCACGTTAACTGATTCCAGAGTCGGGTTAAGAGAACATGGGGTTCCCATCAGCCGTCAGGATTGCCAACCTGGAAGTCATAATCCGCCAGCCAATCAGCGCCGCGCTGGAGTAACGAAGTCTAGCGGTCAGAATTTGAAACGTGCGTTAAGAAAATTCGTGGTCGTCAGCTCCGTATGTGTTCCATATGCGTTTGCAGTGAGCAACATGCTTGATCGATATGTTCTTCAGCTACATGGAACATTTCTTCTCTTTTTCACGTCAACTATTATTAACCTTCAGAGCTCGTAGTGATACCTAAGTTTTCTCCCATCGAAACACACTAGCTAAATTAAGTTTCGCTGAAGTTACTCGTGAGTCTCTCTCTCTCTCTCTCTCTCTCTCTCTCTCTCTCTCTCTCTCTCTCTCAGCTCTCCTCAACTCTCTCTCTCACTCTCTCTCTCTCTCTCTCTCTCTCTCTCTCTCTCTCTCTCCTCTCCTCTCCTCTCTCTCTCTCCCTCTCTCTCTCTCTCTCTCGGATCTTTGGCGTCACAGGCCTCCGCCTGCTTGAGGAGGTTTACACTGCGAGTGAAAAGCCCACCTTCGGCGAGGGTTCAACGTCGTCAGCGGACGAGCAGGAGTGTCTATCTGTGTCTATTTTTTTTCTTGTCATTCTGGTTTAAGTTAGGTCACTCGCGAAAAGTTTTCTCGGTGTTCAACACAATGACATCGGAACTTTCATGTCCTGGCAAAGTTAGGTCGAGTTTGGCAAGTTATGGTAAGGATTACAAAACGCTAACCTTTAATTTAAAAAAAAAAAAAAAAAGGCGAGAGTTCTAAGAGAGAGGAAAATGTGGTTGCTTTCCGTTCGATCTGAGGAGATCCCACTTAGGAGGGCCTAGGGCCATTGCTCCCCCGAAATTCTATGATATCTGACCCCTCACCACCCGGAAAAAAAAAAAAAAATGCGTTCTTGAAGCGAAATAACCAATCTTGAGACATCTTAAACCTACAATGCCAGCGTAAGATGCAGTAGATTCTTTGGAGATCAGTGAAACACCACAAAACTACATCACTTTCGTCTCAGTCACACCAAGGACTGCATTATCAAAAAAAAAAAAGTTCGCGCCCGACCTAGAGGTGGCGGTGTTGAAAACATCCGTGAGCTTCGTGCGTTTAGCAGAGGGACCGCGAAATCAACATCAATTTTGTGAGACTCGCGGAAATCCCGCGAGGCTTGGCATACCTGATTTAGGACAGGAAAAAGAAAAATAGTTTCGCTAAAGTTACAATGTAGCAGCAGCAACGTTATAGTCTGCCATTATTACGGTATTTCCTTTAAGCTGCACGTATTTTACTTCACCAGCGCAGCGAAACTTGTGGTCACTGTTCCGTTAAAAGCGATCGGGACTCTCTACCACAAACATTCACGGTTATGCTAGATTAACTTTTGTGGTTATGCCAGGCTGTGGTTAGATTAGGGTAGTATATAATACGTTATGTGGTTAGGGTAGGGTAGTATATAATAGATCATGTGGTTAGATTAGAGTAGTATATAATAGGTCATGTGGTTATAGTAGTATGTAATAGGTTATGTGGTTAGGTTAGGGTAGTATATAATAGATCATGTGGTTAGGTTAGAGTAGTATATAATAGGTTATGTGGTTAGATTAGGGTAATACATAATAGGTTTAGGTTGTGGTTACATTAGGGTAATATATAACATTTGGTTATGTGTTTAGATTAAGGTAGTATACATTTCGCAAGTATTCGGTTACGGAAGAATGTTCCGATCGCGCTATTCATCCTCTTTAATGCCTGGTGCAGTGTAAAACGCACTGAACAATACTGCCACACCTTTAACCTTAATCGTGGCATTCTTCATGGTGAAATGGCAGACCTCAAAGGAATGTCATAGGATATGCATCACGCAGTAGGCTATTCAGTTGATCCTACCTCCACAGGGTCGTCCAAATCATTGAAAATATACTGAGCCATGAAATGTCAAAATTCTTTTTTAATGCCTCATAATTAAACACCCTTTTTAATTATTCCCCTCGTTTCATTGTAAGCCTTGATAAAACACGATTTAAAAATAGTCGTCCCAGAATAAAATTGGATCGATTTTCGTTTTGTTTCCTAATATCGTAATGTCAGTTGCTTTACTCTATAATCGAGGTTTCTTAACAAAACATGGATTTGCCCAGACGGAAATTAAAATGGTCACTTGAAAACTAGAACTATCCACGTATTCATGAGAATATTTCAAACACAAGTTGGAAAGTAAACTCAGAATAATAAATCTACGCAGGGAAGTGTTTTTGAAGCTTTCAAACCATACTAAGCTTATTCTACCTTCAAGCGATTATCTTTAGCCGTATCACTGGATACAACCGGAAGAGGAATGGACAAAAATTTTTCTTCAACGTTCGTTGCATTCCTCGTGCCAATGCCAGCTAAGCTTACATTCGATAAGTATGCTGACAAGTATATTCTGCATGCGCATACACAGATATACTCTAAAACCAGCGGATGATATAATGTATATCGTAGTCATCCACACATCTTTTATACACGGCAAAAATTTCATAATAACATTTTGTTGAATAGAAACGTATTACTTAAAAGTGTGAATAATTAGTACATATCTTAGTACAAGATAGTGACAATATACAGTCGTCTAACCTTACATAAAAGCAAAGTTAGATTGGTATAACTGCTATATGGCATGCCCCTCACCAAGAGTAACTGCACTTCCTAACACAACGAACTTAAGAGGAGTAAAATCCATAGCCTAACTTACATCAACTTACCCAAGCGTAATTGTGAAGCACCATCGCAACGAAACTGGACAGAGCAACTGTATAATGTTGATGAATTTTCACCAAGAATAACTGTATATGTCAACGTACGTGGTCATAACCCAACATAATGAACTCCATCGAGAGTAACTGTTTAATCTGGGGGAAAAAAAGCACATAACCCAGAGTAACTGTTTAATCTGGGGAAAAAAAAAAAGCATATAACCCAGAGTAATCAAATATACAGCCAGCCTACGTACCCAAACTTATCTAAGATTAACTGCTTAGGCAAGCACAAAAGAACTTAATGGAGAGTAATTACATTAGAAAAGAGCTCACCTGGTGAGTCACAGGCGTGCTAGTGAAGCACTGAGGGTACGTTTTAGTGACGCAGCGTTGATGTCATCATATGAAGTGACGACACTGTTACGTCACAGGACCAAAGACGGAAAACTCAGCTCTTACGTAAGCCTCTGAATTCCCAAAGACAAGCCTTCAGGGTTTTTTTTTAACCACCACCACCACCACCACAAAAAACCACACCCACATACACAGACTTTCCCAGGACGATTTCCAGACCGTTCCACAACCTTAAACATATGACAGCTCAATGATGATGCCCGACTCACGTTTGGTTATAGATGCACAAGGAAGTTTGCTCATTCTTTTAACAATGAATGGTGAATATTGAATATTTACCCTTACATTTCACGCCATGTCTTGTCTACGTTGTTCAAGTAACGTAACTTTGCCCCATATGCTTGAAAAATATGCTAACCCTAATTACTTACTGCTATTTACACCAATCAAATTACGACTGTATCCTCTCAAGGACTGCTAGACTTTGACACCACTTAAACCATTAACTTTGACGAGAACTAGCAAACAAGAAGACACTATAAAAGAGAGAAAAAAAAGAAAAGACAATCTACGGAAACCAAGACCCAACGAATCAAAAATGGGGCGGACATGGCCAAGATAAACCCCGTGGTGATAAAAAGAAAAAAAAAACACATGCCTTGCCGAGTTGAACGTCACCACTCGTATGACTTGGTCTTTAACAGAAAAAAAAGAGGATCAAATTACACCAAGGCAACGTCCGGTAGGTTAAACTCCTTTTTTACAATTAAATCTGGACCAAACTCTGCTGCAGCAAATCGGTTTCAACACCACCCGACCAAGAAAAGGCCTACAAGGACAAACACAGCAACAGGAGAATCATTCCCTGGATGAAAAGAATCGAAACCAGCCTAAAAAAAAAAAAAAACATCAACACTGACAAGCGGTGGGACGAAACCCAGCTACATGAGAACAATGATTCATAAGTCTGTACCGAGATATTCCCGGAGAAGAGGAGAATCGTCCACTTCCATCCTCTTCTACTCTTGACCTGACCTATTGTGACGTGCAAGGCATGACCTCACTTCTAGTTTGAGCCTGGCTCCGTGTGCAGTTCCCTCCTCCTCCTCCGCTCAACTCATCATGTGAACGAGTATTCCCAGACTTTTATTTCATAATGTAAACAAAAGGAATTCCACAGCCGTCACTGTTTACACCTCGCGTTTCTTCAACAAATATGGCGAGTTATATGACACCGCCCAGACAATTTAATATATTTGTTAAAGTTTCAAGTTGTACTGCGATAATCAAACGTTTCCGTAAACTTTAGTGAAGGGATGTACAATTTATGACCTTTTAACCCAATTCCGAAGAAGAAGAAGAAGAAAATTACTCATTTTCCAATGATATGAATAGTCATGTGTCCTAAACTTTAGCTAACCTTCCGACGCGAAAAAATTTAGAATCTATAGTATATCATTAAATGATACATTAACATTTTCATTTTCATAATACTGCATGACTTATATTTTCAAATTTAGGAACGAGTTAGAAGGCGGTAACTCTGCCAAGAATTTGTGTTACACAAAGGAGCAATCTTTGGCCCTAACGTCATATCCTGTCTGAATCATTTTTCATGTTTTAAGAATAGAGAGTGAAACTCCTCCAACCGTTTTGTAATTTGCCTATATGGAAAAAAAAGTACCCGGGAAATGGGGAGATAGAGAGTATCATGGAAGTAGATGACCAAGTTTTCGATGATTCTTGTTTGACATCATCACAAACAGCCGTACCTAACATAACGTAAATGTCTCACAAATCTCTAATTCATAATTAGCTAACCTAACCGAAACAAAACCAAACATCTCACTTAATTCAACCAACTTTAACCACACAATCAAACCACGAAACCGGGTGAAAACTTTACACTAACCATCTAACTTAATTCAACCTGCTAACCCAATATAATCTGAACCAAACCTAGCCATCCACAATATTCCACAAAGCCTCAACATAGTTTCTCTTTTTCCTGAACCCAATCCAAGAAAATAAACCTCACAGGGTTGTCATCAATAGCGATTTGAAACTTACCAACCAAAATGTATAAGTCGCCGCTGAAATAGAAAAGAGGATGCCGGAAATCTTTCCCAAACATTTCATTACAAAATATCAAACACCATGATAACCATCAATAACTACTTGGTATCACAATATCTTAAGCTCAGACTTTATCATCTCCGTAATATGGAGTTTCCATGATAGAGTGAACAATACAGTAATACCAGGTACGTTCATTGAGTCAAACGCTGAAATTACAGAACCGTTGAAGGAGAGAGGAAAGCTTTAAGAAATTTTTGATAGAGAGGTTAGGAGAAACCCGGTCTTGGAAGAATTAAACTTAACCAGGATTCGTCTACCCCCACTGAGATATCATGTCAAGAGTCTATTGAGGAAATTGTGTCCAGACAAGACAGTGGTAAAGGGGCAGAAGCCCCCTACTTTGAAAAGCAGGGGGCTCAGCACCCCGCACCCCACCATTTTGTCTCAACTTACTTGTACAGAACTAACTGCAGTATGATGCTGCAACGTTGTGAAGGCTTTTGCTCCAGTGAGCCCCCAGTTTTTAGAAGCTGCCGACGTCTCTGCAAGATGCGGATCGAGCGACAGAAGGAGAGGAATTGAGGGATGTGGAGGAATGCAACGCTGAGTCGTCTGCACACACACACACACACACACACACACACACACATTATAACGTGAAATAAAGGTTATGCGTTCATGGGCATCCCAGGGTCGAGCGCATAGGTTCAAATCCTGATTGCGAGAGTGGTTACAGAGTCAACTCCACTTCTTGGGGTGGGTCGGTAAAATGGGTACCGAGCTCAAGCTAGAACTTCCCTCATTCACAGCCAGAACTAGGCATAGCACTTGCCACAATAAAAATAAAGAAAATAAAGCGAGGAGCTGTCATCTTCCTATCTTTTCATCAATCACATTTCATAAAATGAGCTTTTAAGTATTTCCAATGTTTTTTTTTTGTTTTGTTTTGTTTTGTTTCCCCCGTACTTTACGTAAAATGGAATTAGATGATATATCAGAAGTATGCCTTAGCTTAAAAGCATAACACTGACATCAAATCAAAATCCTGCATAACCATTTTTGCAACCCACGTCTGATGAACACGCTCGTCTCCTGTCTTGAGCTGTGAACTGCCCCCGTTAATGAACTACACATGTGGAACATCAGCCATGAGTCATGCCGACCTATCGGATGTTATCATCAGTCTTTTATCATTTCAAACAGCCACATTTACCACAGTAAAGCCACGAATATCAATGACTAATAAAGTAAATTATGCAGTGAAGCTACACGAAGGTTTTCAGTGTCGCATGTCAATGATGGTTTGACTTTTGATGTTACATAAGACACGAGAGGGGACAAATATGGGCCGCATGCGGGCCGCGGGCAGCCGGTCGTGGATCCCTGGACTGTGGGCACCGTTTAAAACACATCTGGATGATGTGTCAGAAACACTGGCCTAAAGCTTGGATTGAAAAATGCTTTACACCGGTGCTGAGAGGTTTGTTTGTTTTTTTTTTTTCCCCCCTTTTACGAGTCAATGTTAACGGGCATTTTTTTTTCTTTTTTAACGTCGTCAATGCCAAAACCATAAACACTGTGAAAAAGAGATAAGAATGATTTCCATTCAGTTGGTTAACATTAACTAACGGGAAAAAAAAAGAATAATTAAATGAATCCTTCCGTTACAAGTCGTACAATACATCTTGCGTTACCAGTTTGCTTTGGGTGTACATGTAAGCTTCTACTGCGCTGCTGACACTGAAATACAGCTACCATTTCCCTCTGAAAAGTAAGACCTTACTGTTTTCAATTTCTATGACTCAGAGCCTGTTTGGCTTTTACTGTACAAAACTCTGCCACATGTATTTGATGAACTTTTTTAGAGTCTTGTTTACTTTAGGTTCGTTTCACAGAAACCATCGCAAACTGAAAAGAGTCGTGCGCGTATAATGGGATCTCGGAAAAACTGCTTCTCAAAAAAAATGCTAGCATTTTGCTCGGATGCAAACAAGTCAACGTCAGGAAATAAAATGCAAGTCGACGGTGGAATAAGATATGAACTAATCAACGTCTGCAGAATAAAATCTGGAGTCGGCCGCGGAATAAGATAAAATTCCCTGACAAGATGCCGGCAGCCTAGTTCCGCCTGTGTCGTCGGATAACATGGGATTGGGAGAGCGGGAACCCGGCCGTGAGCTGCCAGCGATCGAAGCCTGACTTTAAAATTTCCTTCCTAAAGCGAATAACAAAGTTTTTTTTTTTTTGTCACTTGCCATACATTGTTCTGCTCCATTTTATGTCACTTGATGTCAGATTCTTTGTTTTTCTCGTGTGTAGTAGCGTAAAAAGTTTTTATATTGTCACTAAGTGTAAAACTATCCGGTAGGCTATTGTTCATAATATAACCTTTCCATGGCTGGCTTAAGATATAAAACTCCTCATTGTTCGTAAATGTTATAAATCCTCATTGTTATTGTAATCGCATATCACAGAACCCCCTCTCAATAGTCAAAATATACCGTACATGTCGCAACCATATATCATAATGGGTAAGAGGATAGGAGACAGAAACTTCCACTGTCAGTATATAATATTTGGACACTGAAATTGCTTCTAAAAGATGTCATAACGTAGTGAAGAACAAACACATCCATGATTATCATTATATATAACCCAAGGATCCATTTCTCTGAGGGACCAGCTCCTCCTGCAGCTTCAGGACTACGCTACGTCCAGGAGCAGGGAAATGATGGAATCCTCTGGAGTGAGTTCGTCTGGCGAGGAATAATCGGGACTGGACGAAAAGGAGTACCATCACGTGAAAGAATTTCTCACTCCCAACGAGTCCCTTCTTTCCCTGCTCCTGATTGCTGAGCAGAAATAAAAAAAAGTCTTAACATTTTGAGCTTACGATCCACATCCCTGACACCCATCATCTCCATCTCTTGAAGACATGCTGATCAAGGAAACAAGCAATGATCATCAAATCCAATTTCATGAAAAATAAAACGAATAACTTGTTAAATGTACCGCTAATCCTGTATTCAGGCAGCGTGCCCATTGTCAAACATGTTCCCTCCCGTACTAGTGTCTGTGTGTGGACAGAACAGCCCATAACGTAATCATACAAAACAAATGAGAATCGTTGTCGATCATAAAGGTGGATCATATAAGCAATAACTCCAAGCTTGAATGTATTGAACACTTTTTGATTGTATAAAGTCTTCCTTGAAAAACGCGGCACTAATGTTACTTTCAACATTTGTAAGTGCTGCCAACCTACAGGGAATCTAAACATGAACATTTACATATTCATTACATCTGGATTGTGATAAAGGCTTTGTGATACTGATTAGGACATGCTTTTACCCATGGTATATTGGCCACACAAGAGAGAAGCTATCAACTTTGGCTAACTCTAAATTCAATCAAGATTGATCTTTGTTAGGTTAGATCATCAGAATATACCAGTTTAGATGAGGTTTGTTTGTCATGTCATTCAAGTCAGAGTGTTTGGTGATGTTTATCTCCGTTATTTATTACATTCTGATTTGGAGGAAAGCGGGCACCGCCTAGGCCCCGCTAACTGTATAAAAACAGAACCACCTTGGCTGAGAGAAGAAACCCGTAATGCGTTGCATCATTCCTCCACCGCTAACATTGCAACATGCAACATACGTTAAGCAGATAACGTTAACATCACAGAACTGAAACCACCCGACTACTAAGTAATGTACTTCGCTGTAAGTTTGTATATGGATGGCACCAACATTCACCCAAGTTAATATCTGCTTCGAATTTAACTTACAAAAAATTTCCCGAAATGAGACATGACATTTAAGAATTGGCTTGTCAGCCGCCAAAGTTTCATCCAGTGGGAAACAGGGAAAAAATATGAAATCAACTTTAAGAAATTATTTTCGATTATAATTTTGAGGAAATAAAAAATATCCCGGAGGATAGTATATTCCGAGTGGAAACATGTGAAGGTGTTCTAATATTCAATGATTTAAAAAGTCAATATTCTAGATGCAGGTTTTGAAACATTTCCATGATGTGCATGAAAACCCATCATCCTGTTTCTTTTTCAAAAACTTAATCGATATTGTGGTGATCACATAAACGATGATAAGATGTCTTTGTGTTACTGTCTTTGTATGACTGAACAATTAAATTTTGATGAAGTGGAGGGAAATAAAAGCATGGAAACTTTCTTCATGGCCAAACTAATCTCTGTACGTGAGGAACATCATAAATAATATCAAATTCTTTTATACAGCATTCCTCAGAAATCTAATGGTTAGATAACGTTATAAAAGCTTACGTTTTAGAAGTCACCGAAGTTTTCACAATATATATATATATATATATATATATATATATATATGTGTGTGTGTGAGTGTGTGTGTGTGTGTGTGTAAATAAT
>JAUUDZ010458126.1:289-12331 GCA_032361705.1 Panulirus versicolor | reverse complement strand
CCAGGCCCCACAGAACTTTCCATGGTTTACCCCAGACGCTTCACATGCCCTGGTTCAATCCACTGACAGCACGTCGAAATAGAGGTAGAAACTTTATTTCAGCAACACCAAATTTTTCCCAGTTACTGCTTCCCCATTCTAAGAATCAGGTTCAAATTAAAGATGTGTTCAATGCAAGAAAGTATGAGTATCAGAGTGAGGAAAGAATAAAAAAAGTTACATGTTCAAATTTGACTCACTAGCATAAAAATGAACAGGGTTAGCAATTAGAGATGATTATCTACTAGAAGGAAAAAGTAAGCAATAGGACAGAACCCTAAGTATCAGCCTGAGAGAAAGTTATGCATTAGACATAAGAAAAAATAAAAACCCCAAAGAAAAGAAGTTTAGAAAACAAGGCTTCAGCTGAGTCGTCAAATGCTTTGGATATGTTTACGGCCACAACATAAGCTTCACAAAAAAAAAAAGAGGACCAGAGGTGAGTCACACAGCAGAAAAGGTCAACAGCAGATTTTGTACAGCAAAATGCTACAAAGAAGCAGATGGGATCTTAAGTGTTAAAAAGAGTTTCAAAGATTTTGTTCAAAACAGAAAAAAGTAATGGGAAAATAGTAGGAAGCATCAAAAAAGTTTCCTTGGGCTGCATTATGGCATACTTCCATGAATCAGAGCCAGCTCAGAGGCACACTCCCTTACAACTCAAGATGGTATGCCATCTGGCCTATATGCCCTATCCACTTGAAGATGGGAAAGTATATGGAAGACCCTGCACAAGGAAAAGATAGTAGGGATCACTTCAGTGTGAGGTGAGACACTGGACTGGTGGAACACACATCCAAAAAATAAATTACAGCATACATTTTTCATAAGGTTGGAAAATATCAAGAGCATAGGGATCACTTCAAAGTGAGGTGAGAAACTGGACTGGTGGAACACACATCCAAAAAATAAATTACAGCATACATTTTTCTTGAGGTTGGAAAATATCAAGAGCATCATAATGAAAAAATACTTACAATTAAATCTGGCTTAACTAAAGACTTATACTCCAAACCTAAGAAACATTTACTTGCCCATATGAGCAAACATGACTCACATTTATTATCATGGAACCCAGTGAAGGCTATATTGAGGTAACCAGCTGGTCTTTCACTTTGTCTTTCACTCTTCTGAGTAACCTGGAAGGTATTACAATTGTTACTAAACTGCTTATAATAACTTATGGTAATATATAAAGCACTCATCACTCGCTTTTCTACATGACAACTAACATTCCTATCTGCCATCACTGATTTTGTTCCTAAATCCATGGGGAGGATTACATGCATATGGCCTCTCAGTTCACTCATACACATCCTCAAACAACAATGTGCTAAGTGAAATATGAATTTCCACACTCAGCACTTTATACTTGGCTTCACATAAATATGAAACTTGACATTACCGGACTCTGCCTACCTATGATTACACTGCAAATGAAAAGACATCTTCAGCAAGGCTGTATCACTGTCTTTTACAAAAGAGAGTAAAGTCCCACTAAAAAACTTCTCATTCTAAGGGCAGCTTTTCTGACCTCATCAAGCCTGAGTAATCTTTGCAACCAGTATTCCCTGATATTTGGATTTTTCATACTTCATATGTTTACTGTCATCCATCCATACTTTCTACATAAATATAAAAAACCATTAATTTACTTTGGCACAATTTGCAATTCCATACATTATACATGCTTCTGCTACACAGCAAAACTCATTATGAGATAACAATGGTGGTGTAAGTGCAGACAACGGAACAACTATACAATTTAAAATGATTCTTCATGTTATCAAGATTATATGGTTCCAAAGAAGACAATATTCAATAACAGGTTATCGCATACCATACACATTCTGAGATTAGACTAGGGATACACGCTTCTATATAGTAAGTCTTTTTTGGAAAAAGTTCAGAAGAGAACATACTTCCTTTACTAAGAAATTACTGAGATTCTCCTACAATACCAGTAGCAAGTCCTAGAGGTCAATGTTGACTGGCTAATCTACCGCTTTACCAAGAATTTACTGAGATTCTCCTACAATACCAGTAACAAGTCCTAAGAGGTCAATGTTGACTGGTTAATCTACCACTAACTGTTACATGTAGATTCAGAAAACCATTGATAAAATTTCTAACGCTATACTGTCTGAACATTACAATTCTATGCAACAATAAACAAAGATATCTTTACCTATAGCAATGATTTCCAATAAAAACCTAAATTAGTCTGTAATGATAATCTTGATAAAAAACAAATTATAGCATGAAAGTAAAACTCATCAATCACCTTGTCAAGAAGTAAATCCAGTTTGAATGACATTCTGTTTTTATGACTCCGACTCATCCTCCCACGCATGTAGTATAATGTGCGTTGAAGAAAGATTGGCTGAAAGAAACCAAACTTCAAGTTAGTTTTTCATAATGATCCAACAACCAAGAGTAACATGATCTTCTCACCCTGAAGCCAAGTTGTGCTAGGTTATGGGCCATACATACATTAAGCAGCAAGACCAGCTAATCAACACCACCATATCCTTTCCAGAGCAACACAACCATAATCTCAACCACACCTGAAGCTGTATTACAACTCATTTGAACAAAGCTTTTGCTTCCTCCTCTCTTTTTATAATCCCATCTGCCTGAAGCCACTCACACTGCCTACCACCTCATTCCAAACAAATTACATCTGCTCCCCTATCATTAACACTATCGCCATTCCTTCAAAACACTCAATCCATCTATATTTTGCATCTTTTATCCACAAACACTTTCCCTTCCTCTTTTCTCATGGTCCACCCTAATTTGCCTGTTTTTCCTCCTGGCATTTTCTTATCCTCTCAAAAGTTTCTCCTCATCTCCTCTTTTGTCCTCTTTTAAAGTTCTCATGTCTTTCTCTTGACCTCCAAACACTTTCTCCTGTACTCCCTCAAATCACTTGCACTTTATTTAACATTTATACACCAAACTTTTCTCTTTCCCTAGCAATTTAACTTCATTACTACCCTTTCTCACACATGCACCTCCCACTTTACACATACCATACTTTCCACCAACCCACTTCCGTACCACTTCCCTCTTATACTCCTCTACCACTTTCATCTGGTTTCACTGACTCACCCAATGCCATTCTTCACTTGATCTCTCCTAAAATGTCTGCAAACACAACAACCAAGCACAGCAAACAGTTTCCAAACTCACTAACTTTCATTATTCTTTCACACATACATCATCTCTTATCCAAAACCCAACACCAACTTTCACATTTGTCACTGCCATAAATAATCAGACGGTTCAAACATCACATCTAACAACCTCGCCTTTGCACACATCAATTAACATTTAATATATCAATGCCTACTGCCCTACAACCTCACATATACCTGGGACCTTGGCAAGACTTGGAGAAGACCAAGGAAGGTTATGGGGAAGACCTTGGGATGATCAGGAATGATCTGGGGAAAACCTGGGTAGAACCTGGAAGACCTGAGAAAGAACTACAGCAGACCTGGGAACGACAAACTGCAGTTGATACATTGGAGGACCTGGACAAGACTTTGGGAAGACCTAATGAGGAACTGAAGATTTGTGGAGGACCAGGAGAAGATCTAAGGTAGACCTGGGGAGAACCTTAGGAAGATCTATTTGTGCATTTGTTACTCTTTCATTGCTGAACTGTAACACCTAAAGGCCTTATATTCTAGATGTACGTACTACCTCAGAATCTGGACAAAGTTAAAATGTGCAAAAGACCCAGGAAGGACTTGAGAAAGACCTGAGAAAGACAGGGGAGGTCCTGATGAGAAACTGGTGTAGATTCAGGGATGACCTGGAGATAGCTTGTGGATGATCTGGGTAGGGCCTCAGTAAGACCTAAGCAAGTCTGTTAACATGTTCATTTATTACTTTTTCACAGCTGAATGTAGCACCCAGCAAATGTCAATTATGGGCATAGGTACATTAGAATCTGGGACAAGTTTTTAAGCTATTGCAAGTTGGCCTTGAAAGCCATTTCAAGGCCATCATAGGCCATTTTGAGGCCACCAATGGCCATCGTTTTTTCTTGGTAATGCCAGGTACCCTCCCAGTATATGACAGACAATCAACATCTACAGCTCCTAAGAGACACTGTTATACACCTGTTAACAATAATGAACTTTTATGAAAATTTACATGTGAACGAAACAACAAAATCCATGACTCTCCTTGGCCAGTTACTACCACCTTTATCAACATATAATGACACTCTGGCCTCACTCACACACTTTTTAACATGTGCTAAAATATCTATAAATCTAAAACACCTCTACACACTATAAGAGTGAAAGTACTGAATGATATACATGTATGAAATTAGTTTTTCATTGTCATATATCTTTGAACTGTACGGTTAAATACATTTCTTACACAATTTAAGAAAAATAAAAAAGAACGTGGATTTTGAGGGTTGAAAAGGAAAATCTTGAGAGACATTTTAAGGTTTTAATTAAAAGTCAGTGCCTGCGAGGGAGTTTGCTTAAAACATCTTTTAAACATTTCATATTCTTATAATGCATATTCCATCCACAAAATCATTTATTTGTAATTTCAATTTCAAGAACATGACAATGAATAAAAAAAATTTGTACTCACACTTAGAACATTTCTTGATCTTAAGTATCTGTAGATCTGTGTGGGTTCTGCAACAGCACAAAAAAAGATTAGTCCCCATTTTTACAATATATTTCAATGTTCTACTTTTTTCAAATCAATTCAATTACCTAGTACATATTACTGTCCTATACGGCTACAGCTGTGCAGTATTGTTCACAATAAAATGTAAAGGTGACAAACCTCACACCTGTCTGGTATGTCCAGTAACAATACACAGTCCAAAACACTGTTCCCAACTTCATTTGTAATAAGTACAAAATGGCTGTAAGCATGCTTAAGACAGTTTATCCTTTTAATATACTGAAAATAGATGTTGTAGATAATGTCAGAAAAACAAATCTAATTATCAAACCAACCTGTACACACAGTTTCAAAGTTTATAAATGAATTCCTTAAAACTTAAGCTATCACATAATATTTAAAAACTGTTTTTATAAATGGCTTAGTCATACCAGAAAAGTTCATCACTCTCCTAATAGATCTACAAACCAAGCAATGAATTATAGTAGATATTGAAGACCATGCATTAACAAAATGTGAGAAATTCAAAGCAATCAAGCATAAGAAATAAGAAATCAAATCTTGTTTAAACATTTAAAAAAAGAGCTAAATACTTATTCTAACCAAAAATTAAAAGGTATCTCAGAATCTAATCAAAACTCATTAAAATGTAGAAAAAATTAAGATTAGAAACTGAAGTTTAGATAAAAAGTAAAATCAACTCCAGCTTTGAGTATGAGATAAGGACTCTTAAAATTAGTACTCTTCAAGATTGATAAAAAGAAAATCATGGAAGACTTCAAACACCAGATCAGATAACAGTATGTAATAAACATGCATCAGTGCATTGACTGAGTAGGCTTTGTCTTCAACCTTTATAGTTCAATCAATTGCAGTACATGGGTATGAACTTCCTTATAAATACATACTGGCTAATGAAGGTTCATCAAACAAAATGTAATCAACATCCAAAAAGATCCTGTTACAAAGATTTTGTTACGTCAAAATTCTCACAAGTCCAAGCCCCTTAAGGTTAAAATCGAATGAATCCAGCCAAAATGTAGAGTACACATCTGTTACAATTACCTCACAGTCTGCTTGGCTTTTGTTAGATACAGAATCTATAAATTTTTTCTTTACTAAAATTCAAAACACCCAACAGACATATGTATATCATATTCACTGGACCTTCTATACATTGTTAAAGGCATTAACTACATGCCATAATCATGCAAGCTAGCAGATTTCAAACATATGCATAAGCCAATACTGAGATTGCAACCACAGCTATCAAGAATCTACTTTTGTAATTGTTTCCAGCAGATATCAGTCATCCACAAATAAAAGAGTTATCGCTAAAGAAATCTGACTTGACAGAATCTTCAGCTTCAAAACTAATTAATGCAACACTATGAAGTGAAAGTATAGGCCCTTATCATCAACAGCTTCACATATAAAAGTAAATTTCTACTTTAACTATACCACCCAAAAACCGTTATTTGAAAATGAAACTTCATAATGATATTCTAATTCATGGTCTTACATTAATTCCTCTGGTTAGGATAAACTTTTATACATTATTCTCCAGAGGGATGAGACCCCCATCCACAATACAATGAGGTGCTTGCATTACAGTAACACCAATTGTTGCAATTGGCTGTGTTGGTATATGCACATAGCCTTCCAAAGCTTTACAAGTTCAGTAGATTATACATTACTACAATGCGTAACGAAAAAAACTAATTGTTACCACAAGTTAATAATTTTCAGAAGAAAGTCGTAAATGCGAAAGGAACATTGAAATAACGTACTTTATTAAAAGGGTCTTCCTTTAATTTCAAGAGGAAAACATTAGCTTAAGCTTTTGTCAGAGGGTCCCAGTATAACAACAAAGAAACAAATAATATCAACTATTGTGCGGAACACACTAGGACTATAGTATTTACTACTATGACGTAGTTTTGTGTATGTGCATTTGATTAGTATTTGTGTCACAGGGAGAGATTTACAACGTAGTACCTTGTCGCGTAACCTTGTGTCTACAATGTCTCTAATCTCTTATCCCATACGCGCCTGCATTAGCCAGGTATAATTTGTATAGTATGGGTAGGAGTTCTACATTCGCGAGTTCCCATCTCTTAACATTTTTTAACCATCAAACACCTGCAGCATGCTGTCCACATTCACAATTTCATCACAGTTCTGTTACTCACTATTCTCATCGGTAAAGTATTATTTACGTCTTTTCCATTTTGAGATCATCTTACCACTCACCCCCTAAATGTTTCTATACTATGATATTCAAAGTTTGTGCCATCTTTTTAAGTAATCAAATCTAACTTAACCTAGCAGCCTACAAGCACTTGGGTAAAGGAGTGGCGAACCTTCATGTTTCTTCCAAAATTTCAAGTTTAGGTTTCTGGTTATTGTATCCATGCATCGTAGATATAACTGCAATAATGACGTCATCAAACATCTGAAACACTGTGTTCTGGTCACCCTTACCTCGTTTTAATGGACAAATTTAAGGCCTCTAAGATATCCATGTCACGGCTATTTCCACTAACATAATTTTTGCCTCCTTTTGTCCTCACAAGAATACGCAAATTTTTTCTGCTTCTGGTAACATAAAACTTCCTCCATTAAACCAATCTTGCATCTTAATCTAACAAGGCCAAAAGCAATATTTAGATCGGTCTTTGTTAAATGAGCGGTCTTATTCTTCGACAGGCGTAGTATCACCGAATTCTTTAAAGGAAGACAAATATTATCAACTGGCAAGTTGAGTAAAGTGTCTTACAAGACAAATATGTTGTGTGTGTGATTACTATTTATGTATTTAATACTACGTAGTTTGCTCAGTTGCTCCTTGCGCGTGTATGCGTTTGTAGGTACCATTACCTATTTTAACACACGGGATATTTCTTCAGCACGAGGAAGAGGTTCTCCGTTCATGGGGCCCAATCTCTTGAACCTGCTATCGTCATATAACACAAATGAACTAAAAATGAATTTCGACCAAGTACTCTTCATGCCTGAGTGTTCTCACTCACAATCAGATTACTTTCTCTACAACAAAGGTGTCAGGAAAACACCTAAAAAAAAAAAAAATGTTCCCATCATATTTCAAGTAACCTGGAAGAAATCTGCGTCAGATTCGGTGGGCGGAGTTTCGTTTTCTGTGGTTGGTAGACTAAATCAAGGTGTTGGCTGGCCTCCAGTCAACTCTGATACCTTCAAATCGATCGTTTTTCACTGTTAATGTCCTATTTTTAACTACACAATAATTGCACAATGGTTACAATAAAAAAAAAAATCCATTGGCTTAGAGAGGGCAGGGTGTTTGAATCAAATGGTTGTCTCCGTCATGTTCTATACGTAATCAAAATGTTCAATACTGGGGATTTTGGGGATGGGTTTCTGTATTATGTTCCAGCAGTTTTGTCGCTAACCCTTCAGTAATGTTTACATAGTTTAAAGTTCACACTTTCCAACACTGTCAAAATGACCCGAAAAGTGTTATGTTCTAATGACGAAGAAAGACAATAGGATATATATGATTTACTAAACTCATAATTAAGTTGAGCCGGTTTGAAAAATTAGAAATCCCATCCTTCCAAAGCGTTGGGACTTGATGCATCAACATTGGAAACAACAATGATATACATGTAAGGCGAAATGAATGGAAATCAACTGTAAGGTTTCTACACCATTTAGTGATAACAGCAAAAACAGTAACGATTTAAAATTAATACAAAACCAGTGATGCCAGAGATCATTATCTGTTACTATAAATAGTAAAATTGTGCATTACAGCCACGAAAATGGATGTGTTGATAACACACTTATCAATGACAACTGTCACGAAAGTGATTATGAGGGTTTAAAACGTGACAGCGACATGTCCAACATAAATGGACAAACACATCATATACGGTAGGGAACTATTATCGCGTGTGAATCGAAACAGTATATGCCTAACAACTGAAGATGGAAACGACAAGAACAGAAAATCTAATAATCTTAAAAAGAGCAAAAGCATCGACAAAGAACAAGTGATAAATGGAGCATTAATCAAGCATCCTACACCGTGCATACGGTAAAGCCTAACTAGACAGAGGCAGTGACCTCCCTTCTCTGCCCTATTACCCTAATGAATATATCTTACTTTTCTAAGCGCCTGTGCCATACATTCTAAATAAATTCTAAATTCACGTTTGATTTACATAATCCAAGAAAAAGTTTTTATATACATCAACAATGATATCAATAAATCAATGAACATCAAACACATGTAAGACCAAAAAATGTCAAATATATATCTGATTTTCAGTCGCATTTCCTTATTTTGAAACCAGTGCTATTTCACAACCTGGGATCACCCTAAACTTCTTTTTCTCGCCAATTATCAAGGCTGGTGTGTGTTTCTAAATTTATCTATTGGGGATTTGTTTCACGATATTAGTGAATAACTTTTTCCATCTTCCTCGACAAGATCTCATGAAGTTATCTAATGTCTTGGTACTGTCCACGGTATTGCAGCAGACATTGTTTCTTCCGTACTGGAATGTTCTTTTAAAGGACGAATTTTCTTTCGGATACCCTTAATTTGTCACCATGCATATATAATACATCTTTATCGCCTTTCTCTCTAGAGGCTATTGATCCGTTTCTGTAAACCGGTTACTCAAGATAATCTACATGTTCCATTCGCTTGATTTTACCCACGAAATAATTTTCCTAATTTTTTTTTCCCCAGCCTGTTAACTTCTTATCTTGATGGCGACCATATACGACACCAATAGCCAAGCTTCATATCTATCTGTCCTGAAAAGCCTCATCATCAATCTTTTATCGCTCGCGGTGAACTTCTCATGATTTTCCTGTGCCTTGTATATCCGGTTACCTTTTTTTTGTGGCAATTTCTCTTCATCCTCTAATGTGTATGTCATTTGTTGATTCTGTTGTCACCAGTGTGGAACCCTGATACATTTCCTTATATATCTTTGTCTAAGACATAACTGATATGAAGAGTTCTGGGGCTACTTGCTGTATTGGTGGAATTCCTAACAAAACATCCTCATCCGACACAATGCGGAAGTACTCTGTATTAAGCGGCAAGCAACCAAATGACCATGGAGTTACAAGCGTAAGAAAAAAAAAAATTGTATCCCCCTAAACATGTTCAAAGGCGATGTCACACTTACATCTTAGTACTCTGTCATCTTTCCTTTGGCACTGATTACCATATGCAGACGTCTGGGCATGGAATTGGCAAGGTTCCTAAAGTATTATAGGTCCATGCTTTACGTGTCTAGAGGGTCTTGATCTTCTGAATAAGTTGGTGCAAGAAGCAGCCGCCTGATTGTGCGTTCTGAACGCCCACTGTGAGAATTTGGGCTTTCTCCTCGGTAAAAATGTACGAACCAACCATTTTAAAGGACCGATGGAAGAAATACAACGCCCAGAGAAATTCCCAAAATATAGTAGCAGCCAAGATAGCCTGAGGCACACTGAGGAGGGTTGCTAGACTCTCACATCGTTAGACATTCTAGTCTCAGCAACCAGATGTATGATGATATCACAGAGAGCGTCATATGCTTGTAACCACAATACACCTTAGCCGTTAACGCCTTAGGAAATATATGGGTGGCAGACAATGTTATTTTGCGGACACTACTATACGGCTTGGTATCAGAAGAGTTGGTGAAGGCTGCATCGTGAGTCACCAATTGTCACTTCTATCCCGTTTGATGGGAACGCCTTAATCCCCTGCTCTGATTTACATGTGTTTAGCCACTGTTCCTAACAGGATCTTATAGTTCACTTTGTCAAATGCCTTTACAAAGGTTATATAAAACACTCCTACTATTACTATATCATTTGTGTATTTGTGCAGCAACTGCAACTCTATTCGAGGACTTGTAGCTGGTACAAATCCATGTCGACCCTCATCAATATGGCTGTTACGTACTGTGTCAGTGTGTGTGTGTTTATCACTCGTTCGAAGATCTTTAATCAAATATCAAGTCACAGGTCTATATGAGGTAATTTCAGAAGGGGCTGTAGATCCCCGCTTGTGAACATATTGTGTCATTTTGTGTACTTCATTTGCTTTACGACTGTCCACGCTGGATCACTCCTACTGTCTACGCTGGATCACTACGATTGTCTACGCTGGGTCACTACGACTGTCTACGCTGGATCACTACGACTCGACGCTGAATCACTCCTACTGTCTACGCTGGATCACTCCTACTGTCTGCGCTGGATCACCACGACTGTCCACGCTGGATCACTACGACTGTCTACGCTTGATCACTACAACTGTCTAAGCTGGATCACTACGACTGTCTACGCTGGATCACTCCTACTGTAAGCTGGATCACTACCGACTGTCTACGCTGGATCACTCCTGCTATCTACGCTGGATCACCACGACTGTCTACGCTGGATCACTACGACTGTCTAAGCTGGATCACTCCTACTGTCTACGCTGGATCACTCCTACTGTCTACGCTGGATCACTCCTTCTGTCTACGCTGGATCACTCCTACTGTCTACGCTGGATCACCAGGACTGTCTATGCTGGATCACCAGGACTGTCTATGCTGGATCACCAGGATTGTCTATGCTGGATCACCATGACTGTCTATGCTGGATCACCACGACTGTCTATGCTGGATCACCATGACTGTCTATGCTAGATGACGTTAACAACATTAATAATTTCGCTATTGATCTCCTTTGTCTCCCTCAGGCTCCTGGAAGTCCATTTCTCCCAGGAACTGAGGTTCTCTCTTTCAGTTCGTCTATTGTCTATCTCATTCTCGGTTACTGTCATTTGGCGACCATTACCCACCAAGTAACTCATTACTGGTATTTCCTATTATTCTTGGGCTAAACATCAAAAAGTGATGATTCATTAGCATCCTACAGACTCTTAGAGAGAGAGAGAGAGAGAGAGAGAGAGAGAGAGAGAGAGAGAGAGAGAGAGAGAGAGAGAGAGAGAATCATTAGGAGACGGGGCTACCGCGTTGTGCTCATCACACGAAAATAGGGTTACAAAAAAAAAAAAGGGAGTAGCGTGAGTTGTGTGCTGTCAGGTGTTGTGTGTGAGACTATGCAAGCAGTCAATGTGTGGGTGACGCTTTCTAGATGAAGAAGAAGAAGAAGAAGAAGAAGAAGAAGAAGAAGAAGAAGAAACAACCTGGACCACAGGAGTGAAACGTAACAGCCACTGAAATGCTGGCTCTATGCGCAGCCGTCAATAAACCTCCCGATTCCCTGGCGGGTTGTAGCTCCCTGATCAATGGTTGTATGCCACCTGACAGAGAGAGAGAGAGAGAGAGAGAG